>OY997272.1:446187430-446464930 GCA_963921465.1 Triticum timopheevii
ACAACTCTGCTTCTGTTCTGCGCGGTCATCAGCATCTCAGTTGTAAGCAAATTTTCTTTTGAGTTTGTATCTTGGTTGACGCAATCGGAGCCAATCATGCAATCGATTTGCAGACAAATATGAATTTTACCGAGTCTTTTTTGGTATACTTTATGCAACTACCAAGTCTTGTTTCCGCGAACGGGTAGGTACAACTAATTCATGTATGTTTATCTTACTAAAACCCAACCACACCCATATTATCTGACCTGTTTGATTTTGACCCAAGATACCATCATTGGAAAAGTTGGTGTAAGGGAGTACTAGCCATAAACATGCATAGAAGAATATCAGGACAAAAAAAAACGAATGCATCTCACATTTGTTGTCTGATTATTATTTTTGGATAAATTGACGTTATCCTGGTATTCTAGATTCAAAGGAGGATGAATTGACATTATCCTGGTATCCAGAAGTATGACACAGTGTTCACAAATAACTTGAACTCACAGAAATCATGCACCACAAAAGTTCAATCAGTCACCTACTTATGCTTGAATATATTTCTGTGGAGTGTTGCACATACATATTTATAATCTGAGCTTTGAAGGAATATGATACCCGGATATCCATACTTGCCTCAGACCATTGCACAAAGCCTAAAAAGTTCAGTGAATAAACAAATTTGCACATGGCTAATGCTACGGTTAAGTACTGGAAGAAGCTTCCTCTTTATGCTATCACCTTCCGAGATCGAAGGTGATTGCCTCGGTGTCGACGAGGACGAGGCCCGGATAAGAGGTGCCGTTGCCGCCTCGCTCACTGCTACTGCGCCGCGTCGGCGGATTTTGATCTCGTCTATTTACAGAACTTTGTGAAATGCATGCTATCGTTATTATTCAGATTTTGCAGCTTGCACGGGATGATCATAATCTTTTTCAGATAAGAAACCAGGAAAAGTACAGAAAGCGCATTTACAGTCAAACTAGATCAATTTTTTCTCCTCTTAGTTTGACGAATCGTCTTGATCTAAACCTGTCTCTTTCTTTTTTTTTTTTTGCGGGGTAAACCTGTCTCTTTCACAAAGGGAAAAACCGAATTCTGTATGAAAGGGAACACGTGCTACTAAAAAAGTTGAACAGAAGTCAACTTCCGGTGTCCTCGAAAAAAAAAACTTTCGGTGCCAAGTTTTTCTTCCTAGTAAGCCAGGTTTCTTTTTCTAGTATAAGCAATCTGATGTGAACTGTAGTTTTTCTTCAGACTTCAGAGATTGACGCTCTTAGTAGTATGATCTTTGACCTCTACCATATCATTACCAGTATGATCTTTCACCTCTACCATATCATAACCAGTATGCTCGCTCTTAGTGCAGTTCAGCAAGTTCAGACTTCAGTGCGTACTGGTCATACATAGCAGACGATAGAAACAAACCCAAGGGCACTCACAGTTTCACCAACACATAAAAAAAATATCAGAGTTGAGAATAAGGACCAAATCACAAAGACCAAAACTTAAAATTGATATTTGGCAAGGGCCGCGCGAACGCGTACCCCCTCTATCACAAATTATGACGTCCACTCTCCCTCAAAGGGGAGATGGTAAGCCAGCGCACCCACAAAGTGCAATGTGGGCCACTAGCCTAGGCCATGGCTCTTCTTGATCAGCCATAGACCCCGTCCAGGTAAGTATGTTTCAAGGTTGCCCTATGCCCTGGTTTTATAGGTTGCGCTGCCTACGCTGTCTCCTTGGACAAGCGATGTGGTACTAAACGGAAGTATGCCTCGCCTGGTGCTCGCTGCCGCTTCCCGGGAGGAGGAATTCGAATAGGAAGGACGGCGTGTATGGGCCTGTTGGTACCAAAACCGGGCTGGTTTTCATGGGTTGGACTGGAAGCCCACGCTGGCCCGTCAGATCGACATCAACGTGAAAGAAACCGTACGAGTAATCACACGTTCTGATCCTCAAAAAAGAAGAGTAATCACACGTTTAAATGCTCAAAAAAAGAAAAAGAGTAATCACACGTTCAAAGGCACAAAGATGTGACAAAAACCCTCAGAAGCTGAAGTTTGGACAAATTCTTTAACTGACCACACTTCTTTAGCCAGGGAGGAATTAACATAGTGCCCATTTTTTAACTCAAAAATAAACAGATGGATCTCTTCGATTCTTGGTGCTACTGTTGGTACTAAAAGAACAATGCCGGTCAAATCAGGCAGCGACAATACTTGTTGGTCGGTACAAACAGTGAAGGTGCTAGCATGATGTTTTTACATCTTACGTTTAAGGCCCTAAAAATATATGCATGTAATCACCTTAGACGTAAAAAAAATAAGGCACAAAAATAGTATTGGTGACCTAGCAAATTGTTTTTTTTAGGGAAGACATAGCAAATTGTTGTCAATAGTTGTTATAATTAGTGCCAAACAAGAATGCAGTTTGGCTTCCAGCCCATAGTTGAATGCAGTATGGCTTCTCGAGTCCATAAGTTGGCTCGAAAATGATGCGACACGGATCCATCTCAGAAACTTCTGTTAGTATGATTCATTCAGGTTCTGTAGTAGCTCTACACGTAAGCAGTCAAATTCAGTGTACCATCATATCTTATTGTAGTACTACTATTAGATAGAGAAACCGTAAGCATGAATTTAAATAAAGAGATCACTTAAGAAAACAGATTTGTGACCAGAATAGTATTCAGCATAAGAAAATGCACGTTCCTGTTTGTGACGCGGTAGTTCTACTGACACAGCACATACTGAATTTGAGTTATTTGCAAATCAGTTTCAAACAACTTGCATGAAGTTTTAAATTAGCACCTGATCAGTTAGATGGGCTAAAAGTTTTCAGGAGTAAGTCTGGTTTCGGTAATTCAAAGAAACTTTGGTGGTGCTTGATCTACAGAATTTAAAGAAATGGCCAGATGATGTAGGAGAACTGACCAGGTCATGTTAATAAGAAAAGAAAAAAAAGCTCAACTGGTAGTTCTTTAGAGATCATGCCAAAGCTACTGTCCTTTGAGATCATGTTAATAAGAAAAGAAAAGAAAAACTCAACTGACCAGATCATGTTACAAAGAAAAGATTAAAAATACACGTCCTTAATATGATGAGTGGAATTTTTTGTTTAACAAAAATGCTCAAATGGTAGCAGCTTCTATAAATAAGCTTGCCACAGCAAACATAGTTCTTTAGAAATGCAAAAGAACAATGAGCTGCGTATTACTGACATGGAAAGAAGCAGAAGTACATTCTCAAAGGACAGTAGTTTGGCACCGAGCAGAGTCATCTGATCATACAGTTAATTCGCGGTCTACCAACCTGTGCATTCGACACAGAATGTTAGTGCAACCATCAGAATTTGCCAGCAAATTGAGATCCAAAATAATTGATGGCATCATCTATCTGCCACTTGTGTAGTGATACAGATTGTTTATATTGTAAATCATGTATGTTGATCACCTATCCTGAGAGGGAGGGCAGAGTATCATTAGGATGCAGCGAAACAGGAAACCAACTCTTCTGTTTTTGCAAATCTACAGAAGGCTCACCAGTCCTTGGTTAAGATCATGTCCAGATGGAGCCAGTGTTTCATGCCGTTTGTTAATAACTAACTAAAAGCTGTTGATTGATACATCCCGACGTACCCTGAGTTCAGAGATGATGATGATCAATTGATCATGTCGAAGATTGACTGCAGTGAGGGCATTGTAATACAAACAAATGTGAATAACCAAAAAAGATACAGAAATAGTAGCACTCAACAATTAACATATGGGCGGCGAGCGGAGTAGTAAGCCCTTTTTTACAATGGAGAAACCATGCAGTTGTGCATATGAGCTTGCTCGTAAAATATACCCGGACGGAGGGAGTAAGAATTTAAGTGCAGAAAGCACAATAAATCATTTGCAATATTATTCTCTGGGCAGTTTCTTGTGCATATTGTAGTAAAATGTATAGAAGATTCCAAACACAGGAGAATTTCTGGTGGATTCACACTATGTGCTTCATCAAGAAGTACAATTATTTTTCACAGAAACACTACATTACTATTACTATTTCAGAGAAGTCAAGACTAACATAAAGAAGTGGTCTTTTTTTAGAATGCTTCTAGACAGAAAATAGCAATTGTGGAGCAAGCAGAGAGAAGCAGTGGTAGCTGCAGGATAGACCTACTCCCTCCGTCCGGAAATACTTGTCAGTGAAAAAAGGCCCGACCCCTGCTCCCGTGCGGCCACGCCGGGTCGCACCGGGGCAGCCCCCGCCGGCCGGCTCGAGGCATCCTCCACACCAAGCTCCTCCCTCCCGCCACCGCTGCCGGAGGCGTCGCCGGGCAAAGCCCGTGTGGCGTGGCAGCGGCGGCGGATCTCCTCGGCCATAGATAGGCGGCGGCGTTCCGCACCGTCCGTTCAACGGCAGTGTCGCGGGGACGCGGCGGCCACGGACGGTCAAGGGCAGCGGGTGGCGGCAGCGGTGGACACGCCCGATCTAGGTCGTTCAGACGGGCAGCCACCCAGGTTGTTGTACTGGCTGCATCTCAACATCTCCAACGTCAGTTTGCGGGTTAGTCCCGCAGCACGAGGAAGCTGAGGTCTTCGGCCCCGAGTGTGGCGGTGGTGGCCTCCTCCTCCGTCGGAGGTGGTCGGCTGTCTGGTTGTGCGCGGCGGCAGCCCTCGGCAAGCGGTGGCGGGCGTTGGGCTCTCGGCGGCGCTCCGGCGTGTGCAGGCGGCGGTGGTCCCTGTGCGCGGTCGGCGGCTCCGTCTCTGACTCGGACGGCGCGGGGGATGGCGGCGGCCCGGCGTGGCCGGCGATCTGGATGCGGTGGTGCGTGCGGCTCGCTGATCTGCCGCTGCTCTAGGATTCTGCCTGGTGGTGCTGGTGGTGACGGCGGCCCGTGCACGAGAGTTGGATCCCTTCGAACGGATCTGGGTGAAAACTTGCCTTCGGCGTCTGCTAAGGCCGGCGGTGACGACGCTATCGGCATCGTTCCCTTCTTGAAGGCATCGCCGTGGAGAAATTCAAGGCCACTCTCTGCTACCTCCGGGGGAAACCGTAGATCGGATGATCGGATGACAGCGGTGCTCTGGCGTCGTTCCTCCCTTGGGGGCGTCATTCTTGGAGGTACACACGTGATCGAGGGACCAGAGGACGGATTCTTTGGTGGAGCGGTGATTCATCGTACACACTGATGGCGACGGATCTTAACGGCGTGGCGCAGTGCAGATTCGGAGTTCGCTGTGGGAGGATGGACTCGCGCAGGAGGACGACGCTGGAGGGCGTCGTGGTGGCGTCGATGGCAGAGAGACATGGCACGGTACATGCAACAGTACAGCTCTGAAGATGGATTGGTGGCAGGTAGCTGCGGCGGCCTCATACCCGGCAGGCGTCCTGGTTGAGGAGTGCGCCGGACTGGTAGGTGCCCCATACCCGGCAGGCGTCCTGGTTGGGACCTCATGTCTTAGATGTTTAGGTTTGGCTGCGATGTCTGTTTGGTATTAGGCCCAGACTACCTGCCCCCCTTCATCAATTGGATAGGTGTAGCGACAGTTGTTGCTTAGACGGTGGCTTTAGTCTTGCTGTTGTATGGCTTTGTAAGGTTTTATGAGAATAATTAATAAAGTGGTTGTATGCATCGCCCAGATGCAGAGGCCGGGGGTCATCCTCCTTTTCTAAAAAAAGATGTATTTTAGTTCTAGATATATCCATTTTCATCCATTTTGATGACAAGTAATTCCGGACGGAGGGAGTATATAATAAGTCAAGCAAGATTAGCTTTTTAGCTTTGATATAACTCATATTGTCGATTCTAGTAAGCTCATTCTTATCCCGGTAAACCTGTAGTGCCCGAGGAACATGCCACTTAAAGTTCCTCTTTAATTCCAAGGTAATGAACCAATCCTATGGGTTGAGCAATGACATCCTGCAGGTGCAAAAAAACAATCATACCTTAACAGAGAGATCAATTTGATATTAACCAGAATACCACCAGAATGGTGAGATTCATAGGTGTGACCGTGTGAGGGGGCCAAAGGGGGAAAGAACAGTACCTCATCCTGTTCAAGTATATCAGTTACTAATGCCCGACACAATTTTTAGTTGCAGACAGATGAATTCTACCGAGCCCTCTTTGGTAAGCTTTATGCAACTAGTGATCTTGTCTCCGCGAGCGGGTTGGTACGAGATATTATCTGACCTATGTTTGATTTTGACCCTAGATACCATCATTGGAAAAATTGGTGGACAAGTGAACGGGAGTACTAGCCCTTAACAGGCATGGAAGAATATCAGGGACAATACAAAAACGACCTTAACTTAGCTTATCTGATTTGTTTTTGATAAACTTAGCTTATCCTTGTATTTAGTTTCAAAGGAGGATAGGTTGACCTTAACTTGGTATCCAGGAACGGGAGAATGACACCATTCACCAATAACTTCAGTAAACAGATATCGTGCACATAGCTGGATATGACACCTGAACATCCAATCTTGCAACCAAACACTTTACTAGAGTAAGAACCCAATACTATGTAAATAGAACCCAATTCACTGTATCATGTCACAGAGATACTGTATGAACAGAATACAGAAACTCTATGTAAACTGGATTCAACCTCAATGGATGCACAATATGCTGAGCATATAACCCAATTTACTGACACAACACAGTCATAAAGCATCACTTCTGACATTGAAATCCAGGATGTCCACGTTTTAAGGTAAGCAACATGGCTCAGGCATGAATAAATCAGAACTAGAAATGGTGATAGGCACAAGTCTCAAACCGATTAGCTCACAGAATGTTTCAGCAACCTAACATAACATCCGACGCACAAGAGATGCACCTGAGCAAAGCACCAATACATCAGATTAGCTAAACAAATGTCTCAAGACACTAGAGTCACAGCACTCCACGCAATGTATGGGCGGTTGAGCCAAGGAGTCTAGTCATCTTCAGAGAAGTCATCATTGTCGCTGGGTTCTGACACATCTTCATCCTCAGACTCATCATCTTCGCTCTCAGAAGCAACGTAGACTACTGCCGCCTTCCTCTCCCTTGTTGTCCTTCTCGGTACAACTGGCTCAGCAGAGCTGCCGGAGGGAGGAGCCTCAGCATCTTCCGTCCCTATTGAAGAGCTCGCCATTCTGTGCAGAACCGAGCCGCTCTTCTTGTTGAAGGGGGAGTCTCTGATCCTTCGCACCTTCTTCTCAGGAGAAGGAGCACTGAGGGTACTGTCATCAGTAGGCTTGAATATTTCTTCCATCACTTTCTGCCTCATCCCTTTGCTCTGAGCTGGCGCCCTCTTCCTGATGGTAGTGTTCGGCTTCTCGGCGGCAGGCTTTCTTCCTTTAGTTTTCTTCTCAACTTCCATGGAAGACCCACCATCCTCGCTCTCATGGTGGGGCTCTGCGATGTCTTCATCAGAAATCTCAGTTAAGGATGACATGGCCTTCTTTGCCACGCCTCTTTTGCTTGGTCCGTTCCTCCCTTTCTTTCCTTTCTGCTGTTCTTCTGTTTCCATGGCTGCACAAGTGGTTACACCATCAGCTTAAACTTCTAAGAGATGGATATTTTATGTCCACAAACACAACATTATATCAATGGCCATTACCACTGGGTTCTGGAGAGTTGTCACTATGAATATTATAAGCAGCCAGGCGGTCTTTCAGCTCAGCCACTTCGTCCTCTTCATCTTTCACCTCATCTTTCACCGGTGCACTTGCCTATGAAATTGTTAGATTGACTTGTTAAAGCTACAAATAAACCATGACACACGCAATAAGAAAAGGCTTGATTGAGGACCCAACCTTCTTGGGTGGTGGTTTCTTCTTTTGTGCAGCAGGTTTCGGAATGTCTCCTTTATAATCAACATCATCATCACTCCCAGCCTAGAAAAGTTTGATGGTTTTATCAGTAAAGAGCAACAAGTACTACCTAGTCCTCTGCAACTCAAGAAACGCATCACTTGTGTTAGTCTGTACCTTCTGGGATTTGGCTGTAGCCTTCTTAGGCTGTTTCTTGGTTGCTGGCTTAGGGTCCTTCGCGTTTTCAGAATTTTTGGCGCGCTTGCGTGATCTGTCGTTCTGTTCAGCTTCGAGTTTTGCATCAAGCACCTATATCAAAATCAATGTGAGAAGAGCAGTAAAACACATGACATCAAGCAAAAGCTGCTCAAGAGAAAAAATACATAACAACAGAAAGAAACACTGCTTACATCCAGTTCCTTCTCAAGAGCGTCAAGGTCTCTCAGCCAAAGAGTTTTTGGCTCTGTGTTACGCAGGATTTCAAGATCAGCCTCTACCTTATCCTGCTGCGCAATGAGCTCCTTCACCTTCTCTATAGTCAAGGTACCAATTGACATTGCAAGAAGATACTCATAATCACTTGCTGCAGCTTCAGCAGGACTCTCATCATTATCTTCATCTGCTTCTGTAGATCCTACAGCAACTGGCCCGGACGTGGGTTTTTTCTTTGGGAAAGGTGTATAGTTCTTCTTCTGCAGCTCCTGGAATAGGTCTGCCCTCTTCCTGTTATTGACTATGATTTCCCCAGAAGTAACAGCAAGAATAAACCTAACTTTGTTCTGATACTTCAGCAACTCTTGCCCCATGTTTTCCAACATTACTTTCTGCACAGCATACGTTGGTTAGATAATAATTTAGTAGTTTGCAGAGGAACAACTAAAGGAAAAGGTCAACATGTACCTTTCGTTTGATATAGAATTTAAACCTCAAATCGAAGAACTCTTGAAGTACTGAAAAGTAGACATAATGTCAGTGCCAAAACCACAAGTAAAAGGATTTGTTGCTATAATACAGGTCCATGTTAGAGATACTCACCATCCTCTGGGGTGTCATATTTTTTGATTTTACCATGTGAGTCAAACAAGTGCATGTTTGTTGTTCCTATTGTGGTAGTCAGCTTGAATTTCTTCTCAAGGCCTTCTTGCTTAGCTATATTCATGTTTTGCTCAGTCAGTATAAGCTCAAATTCCACATCCGCGTGATCACACTGCGACCTTATTTCCTGTAAATTGGTTGAAGTGCAAGAAAGTCAAAACATCTGAAACCCAAGAGCATGAACTATTTGCAGTATTAAGTACCTCCAACAACGGTGGTTCCTTGCTCTTTTCCTTTTCCTTGTCCTTGTCCTTTTCCTTCTTCTTTTCCTTGTTCTTGTCCTTGCTCTTTTCCTTTTCCTTTATAGGAATAGGACACATGGATTCAAGAAATTCTTTGTAATCTGTAGTCCAGCGGCGGACGGGAAGCTCAGTAATTTTAAGCTTGGTGTCAGCAACTTCCTCTATAACACCAGTGATGGTATATGTCACACCAGTTGCCTTTGTACTTGTCTCCTTCAAAGAGCCCTGTCAGGTGACGAACAAAAAAATTGCATAAATATCAATTGCAGAATTAAGCAGCCAAACTCAGTCTAACAGAAATATTACGCTAGTAAAAGCATCGCACCGACCTTGAACCCCCTGTACCAAGGAACCATTGGTACAATAGTCTCCCCATTTAGCAACCTTTTCAGATTAGCAATAATGTCTCTTGGATTGTAGTTTGGGACATAGGTGCTCCATCCAGTGCCAATGCCTTCACTTCCATTGACCAAAACCATGGGAATGATTGGCATATACCTGAACATAACATGGCATATTTTAGGTTCACAAAAATAAATCCAATTGCAATCATAATTGGCTGGATGAATGTTCAAAGAGATAATATATATTACCAGCTGGGTTCAATTGACTGCCCATCTTCATTCAAATAGTTCAGAAGAACATCATCATCCTTCGGAAAAATTAAGCGGGTGATAGGATTTAATCTGGTGAAGATGTACCTAGCACTAGCAGCATCTTTGCCCCCCTGAAATGAATGTAAACAAGCAAAGAAGCATGAGAACCCATTACAAACAGAGTCCTCTAGTACTTGGCTTCAGCAAAGCTAACCCACCGCATTTCTGGTACCAAATTGGCCACGGGGTTCCAAAAGATTAATATTATTGCTGCCAACAAAATCCTGAGCCATTCCTACAATTGTGCTTGCTAGACTCTGCTCACCGTGGTGGTATGCTGAGTGTTCTGACACATAGCCAATAAATTGTGCCACCTGTAGCCAATAAAGGTAACAATTTTAGGAATATGCACAATGATTCCAATACACAAATTCAAAAGCTCTTTTGCAAACCTTAGATTCTTTAACCAAATTCTTCTTGAACGAGCAAAACAAAATCTTCCTCTGTCCTGGCTTAAAGCCGTCGACCATTGAAGGTATTGACCGTTCAAGGTCTGCCATCGAGAAGAGTATCAGCTCTTTGTTGATAAAATCACTGTACTTGATGCGTTTCTCACGTTGGTCAAGACAAGTACCAGGCTGCAATAAGGTATGTGTGTTACTATTGATACAAAATAAGGAATTTCTATCAAACTGGGAAAGGATGCAAATATTTAACCTGATAGTTGGTCAGCCAATCCTTCCTCTCAGTGATCTTTTTCTTGCTGAACGCTAGCTCAATAGCTTCACCATCTTTCTCATCCGCCCAGACAAAATCCTTCTTGTGAAGGGAAATTTGTTCAAAGTAATCCCGGCCTTCTTCAGCTGTGCTGGTCCCCAGCCCCTGTACCAGTCAGAACTCTTTTAAGACCAAACATAACTACAGACATCTTCGTTGTACCGCCTTCCAGTAAAAAAAAGGAGGGAGGGGGGGGGACAGCACCATTTGGCAAAACTACAATGCAAAAACTGAATAAAGGGCAAAAGCCACACCTTGTAGTACTTTATGGTCCACGAACTTGCACTTGCTCCTAAGGACTCTTTCCATGCTTCATAGTCTGGCATTGAGTAAAATGGACGGACAGTTTTGCCCTTGGTTGCCTGGACAAGTAAACAAAAGCATGTTTTCCACTGGGGTTATAATATCTATTAGGTCTGACAGAGAGAGCTAGAAAAAAACTGATGATAAATATTAGGATTTGATATGGATTACTATGTATATTCAGGCACACAAAAATACATCTGACAAATGACCAAAAGAATTGCCTACCTTGATAATTGGAGTGATGAACTCAACCAAGAAAGAAGGAACTTTGAGGAGAGATGGCCACTCTTTGTGAATGAAATTGATCAGCAACCCTTTGATGTGGGAACCATCATGGTCCTGAAATGTCATCAGTTCAATCTAAGCCAAGAAACAGCTTCAATTCTACTAGTTGGGATAAATTGGAGAAGTTGTCAGGCAAACCT
Organism: Triticum timopheevii; assembly: GCA_963921465.1. Lineage (NCBI taxonomy): Eukaryota > Viridiplantae > Streptophyta > Magnoliopsida > Poales > Poaceae > Triticum > Triticum timopheevii. Next base: position 446,198,650 of record OY997272.1, read on the forward strand.
GATCTGTCATTATCATGAGGTGGCCATATCTCAAGCCTTTCGTGCTATCATACTTTTTTTCATGCTGCAGACCTAATATTTTCTTTATATTTTGGATCTCCGCATTCTCCATCAACTGCTTATGGCTTGCTTCCCTCACATTTAATAATTTACCCCTGAGAGGAAACACACCATAGTGATCCCTTCCTACTACACCTATGCCAGCCATCTGCAAAGAAAACAGGCTGAACTCTTCAATATGACAGTGAAATTGCATACAATTGCATTTAATAGGTTTGTGTTACTCACAGCTAAAGCCTTTGCCGAATCTCCTTCAGTAAGGATCAAGGTGCACTGGTCAGAGTTCTTCCCACCAGCATCATTTGCATCCTCCAGTTTAGGGATGCCAACAATACTTGTCTTCTTAGTTCCATCAGTCTTCTTAAGTTCCTTGCTTAGTTTGAACTCAGCCCAAGAAAGGAGACTGTCAACAACACCCGAGCTAGAGACTGCAGTTGTAAGAAGTGAACATTACCATTAGTGCTGCAGCCACAATAGACAAACCAAGGATAGCAAAGTTAACTCATCACATACCCTTCTTAAGGAAATCTTCAGGGAGCTCGCACGTGGACCCAAAGCTTCCTTGACGAGTCGTCAAGGTCTCTTTGGTCTGTGAGTCAAATGCAGGATTGTCAATGAGCGCATTAACAAATACCCATAGGTAGCCCTTCACTATATGCAACTTCATGTTAGCCTGCTTGTTCTTCTTGTTCACAACACCCATCACATGGCTGGCAATTTGGCTTGCAACGTAGTCAACGTGAGTTCCACCTTTTATGGTCGCAATTCCATTTACAAAACTGACCTGCAATCAAAACAGAATGTCTGAGGTATAACTATAACAGCACACTGCAATGAAGCTTCACAGGAAACTAGCCCACACTTACCTGCTGGAACTGGCCTTCACTTAGACTCACACACACCTCCCATCGATCATTTACCTTTTGGTAAATTCTGGAAGAGAAGGCAAATTTGAACATCAGAAATAGTTGTCAGAAATTTCCATGGACATCTCAAACTGGTGAATAAAAAACTATGTTAAACCTTGGAAGCTTGATTCCTTCTTTGGAAGCAGAGTCGATATACAGTTGCACGTAATCCGAGAAGCTTTTTACTGCCACCTTCTCGCCATTCAACTCAACCTTCACGGTTTTGCCAAGGGTGCCCGCCATGTCAACCACTCGCTTCATCATGAGTGCCACAACATCCGCTTCGAGCTCAGTCATTTTGAACTTTTCAAGATCAGGCTTGAAGGTAACTTTAGTCCAGTTCTCCGACTGCTTGCACTTTTTAATCTCAGGCTCCGACTTCTTGCCCATGTTCTCGGAGAAAACCTGCACAGGCATTCAAGGAGGAATGTCACAATGTATCATGCGCTTGGTGATTCAGGTGACTGTGCCTAAAGAACGTAAAGGAGACATTAGTTAATATACTCCTACTGGGTGTACCTATCGCACAGTTAATAGTAAGTGTCTTTTGTGTCGGTTTAAATTAGATGCGCATCTTCATGGTAAACCATACTGAGCAATGCATAATAAAACTATCAAAGGAAATAATATTCTAATGTTTAGTATATAGAATAATTACGAAAACCTTATGCGGCTAGGTTCAACAGACAAGAAATTTTGAACCAACCCTGCAAAATTTCCAGCCGTTTGCCCGATTAAACAACGTATATGCTCCAATCTACTATCAAAATCTCGTTCACAGTAAGAAAAATAACAAGAAGTACGGTCTCGCAATCCAATATCACCAGATTCTCAACTCTAATGTGGTCACAACCAACCCACCTCATTATGGTCACATGGCACATCGATTCTCCAGATGTCTGCAATTCTAACTAATCCAGCCCCAAACACCGACCCGGAAACCAGAATATCAGACGTAGAACGCTCACGGGATCCATGATTGTCTTACCTGCTTGTACCTCTTCTGTCGGCGCCCATCAGCGGTCTCGATGACGAACTCCGTGGAGAAGATGTTGGCGAGTTTGGCACCGTAGCCGTTCCTCCCGCCGGTGGTCTTCCGCTCGTTATCGTCGTAGTTGCTGCTTGTGAGGAGATTGCCGAAGATGAGCTCCGGCACGTAGATTTTCTCCTCCTGGTGGATTTCGACGGGCACGCCGTCCCCGTTGTTGTAGATGGAGATGCAGCACCCCTCGACGTCGATGTCGACCTTGAGGGAGTCCATGGAGGGGTCGCGCTGTTTGTTGTCGGCGGCGTTGACGAGGATCTCGTCGAAGATCTTGTAGAGGCCGGGGACGTAGGTGACGGGCCGGTTCACCATGGCGCCGTCCTCGTAGACCCAGAGCGTCGCCGTGTGCTTCTCGATGGAGCCGACGTAGGTGTCCGGGCGCAGCAGGATGTGCTCCAGCTGGGTCTTCTTCTGGTACATCTCCTCGATGGTCTTCCTGGCGGCATCCCCCGCGGCGGAGTTGTGCGAGGAGCTGGACTTCAGCGGCGGCTTCTTCGCGGCGGGCGGCATGGCGGCACACAGAGGTTGTGTGCGCGCTAGGGTTTTGGGCGTGGGGGCGGAATGCGGGGCGGGGGTTGGAATTGGGGATCTGGGGGAGGGGGAGGGGAATGGGGTGGGGTTTAAAGTGGACTGGGAGGGGGGCTGCGGGGCGATTCGAAATTTGAATTTGGGGAGCGGGCGACGCTGCGCGTGTGCGCTGCGACCAGTGGGTCCGTCCGGTCGGATGGGGGATTCTTGAGACGGCGACGGGAGTGGAACGCGCAAGGAAGGGTGGGCCAGCGCGTCAAGTGAAACATACTCGAGCCGTTCCCTTCCCTTTTGCATCCACCATCCAAATCCCACCGTCGGCCGCCGCTGAGGCCGTGGGCTCCGTCATCCTCCGTCCGCCGCTTCAGCGACGTGAGGCTGGACGAGTCCCGGATCTCCATGTCAGGCGCATAGATAGGTCTAGGATAAATTGGTCTGTCGGCATTCATTACGGTTGTGCTGAGAGGCTTGGGGGTTGGTGAGGCTAGTTTGTTCGATGATGTTGTTCTTGGCGATGACAGTAGCAGCGCATCCAAAAAAATTGGTCGGGTTCCGATCCCGTCTAGACAGCATCCATGGTTGTGTCGAAGAAGCGATGGGCTATGTCTCCCATCGATCTTCCTAATCGACGGTTTTTAGGTGTTCGATCGATATCTATCATCATAGCGATGTCATCGGCAGGCGAGTGAAATGGTAGTTCCAGGTTTGACATTGTTGATTGATGCAGCGGATATGGTGCTTGGCCTTGACGACGTCGACGACTGACGAATGCTTTGGATTCGAGGAGGGTGGGGATGATCCCCGGTCAACAAGCCACATCGACCAAGGCTTTGCCAATGGCAAGCTTCTTCATCGGCTCACAACGCCCTCCTGGGCTTTGGTTCTCCTTCGAATCCGACGATGGTTAGATGTGACAATGGCGACTTCAGAATTAGCCTAAGGACTTCGATGTACTTCTCTTTTTTTATATATAGTTTTTCTACAATTTCTGTGGACACGTGTTTGCTCTTGACCCTTCTGGCCGGTTTCATGTGTGTGTGTGTGTTGTATTTACATGCAGTTAATTTTAATTTTTTTTGCAATATCCCTGCAACTAATTTGGGGACACATGTTTGTGATCGTACAACTTCCTGAATTTTTTTCCTTCGCTTTGCTTTTCTTTTTATGTTTTTTCTTTTAGTTTTGTTTTTTATATTTAATTAATTTAAGTACATCTAATTTTAGCAAAATAAAGTGAAATTTGTGCTCAAGTCATGTTTGCAAGTTGTTCATCGCCTACTAAAAAGCGTTTGTATTATAAAAAATATTCATCATGTACTCAGAAACTTCACGGCATTTTTAAAACATGTCAATTGCCTATTCAAAAAGTAGTTTAGGAAATATTTGATTTTTCCCTTTTATGTTTATAAAAATTACTACAGGACTACATTTTTAACACATAATTATTACTTTTGAACACAGTACACACGCATACACTCATACATACACACATTTTTAACCGTGATTCAATTTTTTTAAACATGATAACCATTTGCAGAATATATGATGAATACTTTCTAATACACAATGTCCATTTCCAATACATGATTAAAATTTTAAAATAACAATGAACATTACAAAAAGATGGCCCTTTTAATACATAATCAACCTTTTTAAATATGTGATGAACACTTTTTAGCACTCCCTCCGATCCAAAATGAGTGTCGCGGTTTTAAGCTAAGGTTAGTCCAACCATAGTTCAAACCTACGACACTTATTATGGATCGGAGGGAGTGCATGATTAACATTTTCTCATACATGATGAACATTTGTTTCAGTATGAGGTGAAAAAAATTCTAATACATGATGAATTTTCAATACATGTATAGAAAAATGATGTATATTTTTTGTACACGGTGAACATCGAAAATGCATAATGAACTTTTTTAGTCTGCGGTAAACATTTTTTAACACACGGTTGATGTCTTTGAAATCCTGATGACCACTTTTTGCAATACACAAAGAACATTTAATAAATACATTATGGACATTTTTTAAATGTCAAGATAAACATTTACTCAAGTATATGTTGAATTATTATTTAATTCATAATGAGCATTTTTATATATGATGAACATTTTTTATACCCAATGAACTATTTTCTAAAATCATGGGACAGTAGGAAAGAAACAGGAAAAAGGTAAAAGAAAAGCCAGAAAAAATGGATAGAAAAATGTGAGACGTAGACTAATAAACCCGAGAAGAAAAACACTCAAGTTATTGGTTCGGCCGACTCGCTTCACACGTTTAGGCGAGAACTACTTCAGACTCGCAGTAGGCGAGATATAACACTAGCGAGCAAGGAAGGGGGGGTGGTCAACTCGAGGGAGGCAGCTGAGCATCGACAAGAAAGGGCGCATGTCAAGAGAGGAAACAAAGACATGTGATAGGATAGGAGCATGTGTGGGGGAGCCGTGAGGGAATCCAGGTAGGGTTTGAGAATAGCGATCTACGGGCCCTGCAATGGAATGACATGCTTATTGGCCCCTTTAGCTGCGGCTCAGAGGGGAACATGGAGGTTCATCTATCAAAAGTTTGGGCTATGTGGTTAGTTCGAGTAGAGAGGAATAACACAATTTTAGACCCAAGAAGCGAATAGGTGCAAGAATAAAAACAAACTTGAAAACCAAAAATACTTGCTAACTCAGTAAAATTGGGTTGGTTCCTTTTTGGTTTTCATTTTTTGGTTTTTGGTTCATATGTTGACTAGATGAGGGTGAAATAATCAAGTTCCAATTTTAATATTTTCTTAGTTGATTTCAGAGGCATGTGTGGAATCGTATGTTCAGTAATACACCATATATGATGAGTTACCATAACCTAGCAAGTTGGACAAGACAAGCACGCAAGCAAGTAATAACAACAAGTAAAGTTAGGGTTATAAATAACCACCAGCAATAAAGACAAAGATGTAATCTAAAGTTCAAACTCTTAGGGGTATTTTAATCACCATTTAAGAGGTGGGGAACAACACAATACTCCCATTACAACAAATGGCTCACCTAAGTCTCTGAGTGCCTTGACCAACGAATGTCTAAGAACCCTCTCATTAGGGATGGCTCTTGGTATGAGCTCCAAACCCTCACAAATTATCTCGGAGCACAAATCCACAACATGTCCAAGAGTAACATGATTCATAAACAAACTAGTGGGAATCAACAAACTTAAGTTTTGCTTTTGGTGCAAGTGTTAACCAGGATCTCCTCTTGGTCTTCCTAAAAGTATAACTTGAATGGAGGACTAGGGAGGGAGATCTCAAGCCTTTTAGGTGTCCAGCAATGGTAGGGAGAGATTCGGGGTCATCACTTCCTTTGCGGGGAATAAACTATCTTATATAGGTCCCACAGAAAATATGCCCCTGACATTGTGTTGTAGTATGCTCAAAGGCTCCAAGGTACCTTCAGGTGTCGTCCGAGCCAAGAACCGCAAGATCGAACCCATCACAAAGCATCTCTTCCCATTGCAAGAAAAATCAATCTAGTTGGCGTAACTAAACCAAAGATTCGGAGAAGAAATGCGAGGCTATAAATAATCATGCATATAAGAGATCAAAGAAGACTCAAATAATATTCATCGATATAGATCTGACCATAAACTCAAACTTCATCGGATCCCAACAAACACACCGCAAAAGGTCACTACATCAAATAGATCTCCAAGAGACCATTTTATTTAGAATCAAAAAGAGAGAACAAGCCATCTAGCTACTGCCCATGGACCCATAGGTCTATGGTGAACTACTCACGCATCATCGGAGAGGCACCAATAAGGGTGATGAACCCCTCCGTGATCGTGTTCCCCTCCGGCGGAGTGCCGACATAGGGCTCTAGATTGGATCTCATGGTTCTCGAACTTGAGGCGGCTGGAATTGTGTTTCATCGACTCCCCTATGGTTTCTGGAATATTTGGGTATTTTTAGAGCTGAGAGGCGGTGGAGGAGACCCCTATGGGCCCCACAACCCATCAGGGCGTGCCAGGGGCCTCTGGCGCACCCTGATGTCTTGTGGGCCCCACGAGTCTCCCCCCGGGGGTTTTCTTGGCTCCTACGTTGTCTTCTGGCCCCAAAAAATCTCCAAAAAGTTTCGCTGCTTTGGACTCTGTTTGATAGGGATATTCTGCGGAGTAAAAAACAAGCAGAAAAACAGCAACTGGCACTATGCACTATGTCAACTAGATGATACCCCGCGCGTTGATGTGGGAACTGGTTGCAATATATTCAGATGATGTTTGGTTGTAAGGAATATGAACATCGGATTAATAAAATGAGAATTTGAACTGAAAATAATATAATTTACTGTATTTCATTATTGTATAGTTTTGGAATATCCATTACATAATGCTAGCATAACATAATGCATGGTGAGTATTTATCCATGCATGGATCTGCCAAACTCATTTTTTTAAAACCAAACCCAATAGTTGGCTTATAACATAGTAAAGAGTAAGGGTGAATTCAGAGATCATCTGGCATCTCTAAAATTTTGTATAGTAAGATTGCACTTAGTTTTTTCACACTATTAGCTGGCATAGGCAAACATAAAAATCCTGGGAATTCCCGATGAAAAACTTATGCGTTAATGTGATTAATCACTTCGTTCTACTTAATTGCATTTTTCCAGCTGGCATAGACAATCACGTAAGGTCTCACTTCCCTCTTGATCAGGCGTCAATTTGCCTATATTACTTGAATGCTATTGACAACTTATCATAGTTTAGAAAATATTAAAGGATAAATCGTTGCTATATGAATTTTGAACATGTACTTACGACTCAAATGATTTTTTGGCAAATACTCTTAATTTGGAAGAAACACATTATATATGATTAACATTTATGTTATTCATATTTAAGCCAACAACTTCTTATGTCTTCTCTCAACTGTGATGGGTCTATGACTATCCTATGACAATATAACCAGAAGGGTGATAAGTGAACTATGTATATTTGGAAATTAAAACAAAGTAAATGAGAAGTTTAAGCAACAAACCTGAATGTGCCTGAAATTTTTCAATGATACAGATTATCCAGATTCAGGAGTACAAAAAATGTTAATCAGTCATATGATACGCGAGATACTGATTCAAGAGCAGAGAAGGTTGTCGACTTTCAATGTTCGCTTGGGTCATATTGATTTGGGTAAAATATAAAAGAATGCCTACAGTGCATGTATACCTGCAAGCATAAATGAACAAATCATGTTATTGCTATAACATCCATATTGTAGTTTAGAGATAATCACAAAGTGTTAAATTTGCAGAAGAATAAAACTGGAAATTGTCAAAAGTAAGTGGGTACTTCTATGGGGTAGAATTGCCGACTGTCAAAAGGATGAACAAAAATCAACACGTAGAGCAGACCATTACTCACGATGGGATCTTGATTACTCTGGAAGGACTCTTCATCGCACTTTGCACAATGCTTTGTTATCTGTTAGTAATAAATAAAAGGAAGAAACACAACTTAGCTTATGTCTGTAGTGATAATCGTATCTGCATGGTGGTTAGAGGCGTGCGATGGCTAGGGGTTGCGGCGAGGTAGCCGCAGTGTTGTCGGCTCGTCGTGTATTGGTTGCTGGTGGTTGTGTTGCTCTGACTGGGATAGATAAGCGATGCCTATGTGGACACGAGTCTGCCCCTGGGGCTGGGTTGTGCAAGGCAGACGGCCGGTGGAGGAGCAGCTCCAGAGATAACTTGATCAGAACAGAGACATAGGAAGGAGGGGAGGACCAGGCCATCGTAGACACCATCTGAACGACGCACGCACCATAGAGGAAGGGGACGCAGCCGGCAGCCCGCAAGATCCGGGAGTCCCGTGCGCCGCCGCGCGATATACCAATGGAGATGCAATGCCGTTTGTTTTGAAGGAGACAGACTGTTCGACGCTTGGTTGGAAACGGAATTATGAGGCTGCTCGGTTCCTACGTTGAAAACTGAACCATTAATGGGAAATCAAGCGGATAGGACTCCATCGGAAGTAGTATTGCGTGTGCGTTTCAGTAGGCAGCTACAGTTAACTCAAAAATATGATATATATTTAGTGGTTAAACAGAAAAATAAAAATGATGATGTGGCAGGCTGCATGTGCTTGTGTGTCATTGTGGGGTAGGTGTGGTGAGGTGGATAGGCTGCATGTTGAGAGAAATAAGATAGTGGGGATGAACTATTTAGGTATTATAGATAGGTTATTCCCAAAAAATGATATAAAGTTGCTACAAAATTATTGTAACATCCAAGAATGATAACATAACAACATGGAACAATCAAAAATTATAGATATGTTGGAGACGTATCAGGACTGAGGGTATGTACCAGTAGTTATGTATTTGATCTCTCTCTCTCTCTCTCTCTCTCTCTCTCTCGTGTTCTTGATTTGGCATGATCTTGATGTACCACGAGCTTTGTTAATATAGTTGAATCACATGGTGTTTATCCCTCTCTATCTTGTTGTGATGAATTGAGTTTTTACCTTTGATGTTTCACTATTATTGGATTGAATATTTTTGATTTGAGAACACTTGATGTATGTCTTGCATATGGATACCTGTGGTGACAATGGGGTGTTCTATTGATTCACTTGATATATGTTTTGGCAATAAACTTGCAGATTTTGAGGTGACATTGGGGTAATATATGCGTAGGGGTTGATGCATGTTTTCATCCTACTTCCTCCGATAGAAATCCTGAGGCACTCTTTGAAGTTTTTTGTGTTGGATTGAGCCCCAGGAAACAGTCCACCACTTTTGGGCTAGATTCCTGCTTGTTAAAAATAAGATCAAGGACTGCTGCGACGACGACACAATCTCATTATTTTGCAACAATTGCACAGACGAAGGGATACTGAACGCCCTCAACCGCCGTCGCGTACTACACTTTGCTGATTTGGCACACATAGTACAGAAGTATTGTGCAATGGAAAGCGCCTGGATAGCCCAGACAGCCCGCTGGGAACCACATGCCTTTAGGCCATCCCTAGGACGGGCAAAGAGGATGCACCCCCGCGGAGCACCTAATCATCATCCCTTGGACAAGAAAATCAAACCCATTATGGGGCATAAAACTGTCCTCGAGGAATGGCTCGATAAGCCCTGCAAAATTCACGTGGCACTAGACAGCGAACCAACGCATAGCCTTCGAGCATGTTGGATACTCCGGCAGGTAGCCAAAAGTAGTGAGGGTCTCCTCACTAAAAACAATCCAGAGAACTACTCTTCGGAGGATAACGATCCCAAAGTCTTCACGGTCTTCGAGACCTTTCCGTCGAATATTCAGCGCAAGAGGGCGCTCCGCGACCTCGCCGAAGTCTGCCACATGGCAGCAGTAAGTCATTGGAACGATACGGCTATCACTTTTTGTCACAGCCCTAGAATACCTGAGTGAAATAGTTGCAACTGCACTCATGCATCATGTTTAAATTTCATGAAACTTGAAATGGGGATTGTCGAAACCCCAGCAGCAAATGGAATTCAACCAGGTTCAAACTTAAATCTTTTCAATGATCCCAAACTGCCTTTAGAAATGTTCATCATTTTTGAATTGGTCCAGCACCTCTGACAAAAATGATGCACATATTTTTAGGCCATTCTGAATTTTTGAATTAATTCATATTGTATTTGCATTTGGGCATTTAAAAACTATAAAATATTTTAAATGCTCAAATAATCATAAACTTAAATGTTTGTTGTTGGATATTTTCCAAATAGTGGGCTTGAGCAAGTTTCATGATTTTTGGGATAGCATTAGTATTTTTAGTAAAGCCCTTGTCACATCCCTAGTCCTGACAATGCCTAGTGCATGCATTAGAGTGTTGCATCATGTTTAAATTTCATTTAAACCTGAAATGGGGATTGTTCAAACCCTAGCATCAAAATGGAATTCAAATAGGTTCAACCTAAAAAATATTTTCAGTGATTCCAAATGGCTTTCAAAAATGTTCATCATGTCTGGAAAATGCTTGAAACCATAACCAGAGGTGTTGCACATTTTTCCATGTCATATTTGGTCATTGAATTAAATCATATGTACTTTGCATTTGGGCATTTAAATGCTATTAAATATTTTAAATGCTCAAATAATCATAAACTAAAATGTTTACTGTGGTATATATCCTAAACAGTAGCCATTATTAGTTTCATGATTTTTGGATCTATTTCAGTATTTTAAATAAAGCCCTAAAGACTGAAGAATAATAGAAAACAGAAACAATAAATAGAACAGAGAGAGAGAGCTAGTACCTGACCTCACCCGTGCAGCCCACCAGAGCCGGCCCAGCTCCTGTGCTGGTCCATCACTGTGCGGCCCAGCCCACCGCAGCCGCCACCGTCTTCAACCTCCTGCCAGTAGGCAGGAGGGCGTGTGCCAGACGCGCGCGCGCACGCGCCGGCCACCTCATGCTTGCCGCTTGCTCCTGGACGTCGCTAGGTGCGCCACGCAGCCCCCCTGGACCCCCTCGACCGCTCCCCTCTCTCCCTGCCTCGCCTCTTTCGCTCTCTTTCCGCTACCGAACGCTGCCGTCGCCGCCGCTTGCTGCTGCCGCGGCCACCGCCTCCCCCTCGCTTCTCTGACCAGCCCACGAGCTCCGCCTAGAACCCGAGCACCTCTCCGCCGATCCACGCAAGGCCGGAGGACCCCAAGACGACGCCGCGACTCTTCTTCCTCCTCGGGCCACCGAGATCGCCGGCGACCTCCCGTCGTCACCAGCCCCTCCCCGAGCATGCCGAGGCCTCCGTTTAACTCACGGTGAGCTTCTGCGTCTTTCCCCCTCCTTACCGGGCCCGTTCCTGTCCTGTAGTCGCTGATTCCACCGGAGCCGCGAGCTCGGCTCCGCCGGCCATGTCGCCGCCGTGGCCACCGTCACCTAGAGCTACCACCGAGCGCACCGACGTGCTCAGCACAATGCCAGAAGACCAAAAACCCCTCCAATTGCTCCTGTCGTGCAACGCAACGCCGGAACCGCTGAGACCCGAACTCCGGCCGCCGCCTTTGAGCTCGCCGCCATCGATATAGATCGCCCCCGGCATAACTGACTGCACCACTCGACGCGCGGGGTCTTCAGCGTCACGTAGATGCCCTCCGTCGGCCATTTGGTCGCCGGAGGAGGAATTCCGACCCCCTCCGCCGTCTCGGGCTTCATCGGCGACGAGCCGTGGACCAAGTCCGGCGGGTTTGACCCGCTGACCGTTGACTGGGTGGGCCCAGAGCCCTGCTAATTTAGTCTAGTGCAAATTAACTTTTAGTTAGCCAGCTAAGTCACTGACATGTGGGCCCACGCCCTAATTAACTTAGATTAGCATTTAACTTAGCACTAATTAACTCCGTTAATTTGCTGTGACACTGACACGCGGACCCCACTGGTCAGGTTTGACCTGGACGACCCCGCTGACCTGCTGACGTCACGATGACGTCATACTGACGCAGTGAATCCTTTTCTGGATTTATTCTTTACAGGAAATTCCAGAAAATAGTGCTAACTTCTAAAATTCATAGTAATTCAACCGTAACTCCAAATGAAACAAATTATATATGAAAAATGATCAGAAAAATCCAATCTTTCCATCTGTACTAGTTTCATGCATGTCAGAACACTTTAACCTTGCTGTTTAGGTGAAACAAGCTAATGCACCTATATCACTTATTATTTTGGGTGATCATTTGAATCCTTGGTTCAAATGGACTCAAACCTTTATGTCCCAAGTTGCATTAGACCTATCACACATCATATTGCCATGTCATAGCATGCATCATATTGTCGCATTGCATTGATTGTGTCTTTCTGTGTTTGCCGGTAACTGTCCCCTCTCAGTAGACGACGTTCCGACGACGAGATCTATGACACCAATGAAGAACCATATTATCTTCAGAAGTGCCAGGCAAGCAAAACCCCCTTGTTCATTCCGATACAATCCCACTCTCTCGCTCCTGCTCTCTTTTACTGCATTAGGACAACAACGATTCATCTGTTACTTGCTGCGGTAGCTGAACCCCTTTATCCTTTGCATGACCTGTCATTCCACAGTAAATAGATGAAACCCACTAGCATGAGTAGGAGTTGTTTGAGCTCTGTTGTGCCTACTCATTCATGCTTGTTTGTCATGCCTGCTACTGCTTAGAGTTGAGTCGGGTCTGATTCATCGAGGATGAATCAGAGGTGTGTGAACATGTCCTACTGTGTGTGAGCTAAGTGTGTGAACACGATTTGGTAAAGGTAGCGGTGAGAGGCCATGTAGGAGTACATGGTGGGTTGTCTCATTGCAGCCGTCCTCAGGAACTGAGTTCTGTGTTTGTGATCCATGATTCAGCTACTACCACGCATTGGGCCCGAAACCAATGGACCCTCTCGGCTTCTTAATCACCCTTGTCCTCTGTCCAGGAGTTGCAAGTAGTTTCTGGTGTTTGTAGTATATTGGAGGCCGTGCGCAGCGCTGACCGTAGGGGTGGGCTGTGATGCGGTAGGCACGTGGCCGGGTAAACCGGGCGCCCGTTTGGTGTCACGAAACCCTGCTCACATCGTTTGGGGCTGTGAGCGAAACTTCGGCCGGATCTCCTCATGGATGGAACCTGAATAGGCGATAAACCTGGACTAGGGACTTGAGTGTTTAGGTAGGTCGTGGCCGACACCCTCGTTGGGCTTCCGCTTGAAGGTTGCCGAGTACATGTCGTGTAAACGGCGGTAAGTGGTGAGAGCGTGTGTGAAGAAGTACACCCCTGCAGGGTTAATATGATCTATTCGAATAGCCGTGTCCGCGGTAAAGGACTTCTGGGTTGCCTATAACAGTTCATAGACAAGTGAAAGTGGATACTTTAAAATACGCAAGATAAGCGTGAGTGCTATGGATGGCGTTCTCGTAGGGAGATGGGAGCGGATCCATAGTGGTGTATTGATATGGTGAATATGTGGACTCGTGTGCGCCACCTCAAAAGAGTTACTTGCAGTCGTAGTTTAGGATAGCCACTGAGTCAAAGCTGGCTTGCTGCAGTTAAACCCCACCATCCCCTTTGTTGATAATGATGCATATGTAGTTAGTTCTGATGTAAGTCTTGCTGGGTACATTTGTACTCACGTTTGCCTATTTTATGTTTTTGCAGAGAGACTTCGGTCTCACTAGTAGTTCCGCGTGGACTTCAACGTTTAGCTTGATACCTCAGCTATGATCTTGTGCCCTCGGCAGGATCTGATAGTTAGTCAGGCTTTCAAGCCTTCTTCATTTATAGTTGTCTGTACTCAGACATGTTAAGCTTCCGCATGTGCTTTGACTTGTATGCTCTGAATGTTGGGTCTTGAGACCCATGTTTGTAATATCTCGCTCCTCGGAGCCTATTGAATAAAATACTTGAGTCGTAGAGTCATGTTGTGATGCCATGTTGTATTTGCACATATCGAGCATATTGTGTGTATGTTATTGAAATGCTTGGTATGTGTGGGATCTGACTATCTAGTTGTTTATCTTTAGTAGCCTCTCTTACCGGGAAATGTCTCCTAGTGTTTCCACCGAGCCATGGTAGCTTGCTACTGCTCCGGAACACTTAGGCTGGCCGGCATGTGTCCTTCTTCGTTCCTGTGTCTGTCCCTTCGGGGAAATGTCACGCGTTGAGTACCGGAGTCCTGTTAGCCCGCTACAGCCCGGTTTGCCGGAGTCCTGCTAGCCCAGTGCTACAGCCCGAAACTCACTCGCTGATGACCGACACGTTCGATGCTGGGTCATGGATGCCTGTCCCTGTAAGTCTGTGCCACTTTGGGTTTACGACTAGCCATGTCAGCCCGGGCTCCTTTTCATATGGATGCCAGCGACACTATCATACGTGTGCCAAAAGGCGCAAACGGTCTCGGGCAAAGGTAAGGCGACAACCGTGGGGATACCATGCGTGAGGCCGCAAAGTGATATGAGGTGTTACAGGCTAGATCGATGTGACATTGAGTCGGGGTCCTGACAGCTTTGGTATCAGAGCTTGACTGCCTGGAGGATTACCAAGCCAAACTGGTCGAAGTTGTGTCTAGAAATGCTTTAGTTATGTAAGGGAATTGATTGGGGAAGGGAATGTAAGGCTCTTTTTACTCCTTATACCTCATGGCCTTCTGATCTGAGTCAACCTCTTCTTTTCTAGGGGGATTAAGAACTAGGCCTTCTCATCTATCTATCAGGATGACGTGTTACTAATCCATAGACCTATAGAATTGTTAGTTTCAAATCTCAGTTCAGCTTTTACTACTTCCGTGTGTTCATAGCTGGTCTCAGAACCTTGTTATTGTGATGTTGAGTGGCTATGCCACCATTTTTTGTAGCATGTCTCCAATCATTTTGAGCATTTACAGCTGTTATGCTGTCCGAGTCATCCCAGGTTTCTAAATAGTCTGATGCATTTGCAAATCCTTTCTTTCCGTTCCCGATGTCCTTTATGGTCAGAATAAGCACACTAACCGGTGCGTTGAGGTAATTTATTGCCTTGACATATATGTTGGAGCTATTATTATGACCCTAGGTGTTTTAGGGAGTCACCTAGTAATTTAGCAATGTTTAGTGTCCCCAGTGTGATGATTCTGGCCACCATTCTCGAAAGCATCCCGTGATGCTACTTAGTAGTAGGTATTCTATTCCTGGGTTTTGAACCCGAGATTCACCCTACTTACCTCATGTTGATAGTGTTTGCTAGTTCCTTTAGGAAATTAGTAACCTTTGCATTAATCCTCGAGGTCTGTGGTATTTCCTTCTTCCAAATACTATGAACCACTTATGGCAGAAGTTTGTTGGATCAAAAGATCACAACAGGAGTACCCTCGACGAGTTCTCCATTCATAATTGTGACTCTGCCAGTCTACCCTTCTGCATGGGTTATCCGGAAGAAATATGTTGAACTCGTTCAACATACTAATCTATGCATCCACAACTCAGAAAATCATATGTTCTTTTGAGTTGTCCCTCTTAGTTGTTTTCTGGCCCTCGTCTATCAATTGATAGTCAAGAGTAATTGTGCATTCATGTTCATCGGTGCCTATTATTCTGTGGTCCGTCAAGCCATTATATTCGGAGTGACTAGGAGAAACAAACTCCAGTACCTCATCCACATCCAGGATTGGGTCAAAGCAATTGTACTTCGCAGATCAAAATGCTAATCCAGCTTTTGATTCTGTTCCACCCTGAAGTATTGCCCTCTTTATGTCAGGACTGTCATGAGAATTGCACCATTTCTCATGAATTCTTGACATAGTGATACTTCTCGCCCTCGTTATTCATTTCTCGGTTCCCGTGTTGTTGCAACCGGAATACCGACAAGTGAATCGTGATGTGTGAAATCGATACTCCTAGCAACCTCGTTGCTTGGTAGTAAATGGACAATATTTTCATTCTTAGCGTGTTGATTTTTGAATCATCACCCTAAGTATGATTGTGCTACCTAGTCCTTACTTCCGGTGCACTCTTCGATCAATGAGTTAGGATAGTGCCAATCCTTGCTTATTTGATCATATTGTCTTACCCTGAAAAGCTAGATTGTTCTCGAGCTTAGTAACATATCGGTGGTTCGTGATTCTCTGATTGTCTTCTCGGAGGTATCACCAGGATGTCACCTGACCGCTATGTTGAGCTCGTGATCAAGTTGGTTTTTTTATAAACCACCCCTTCTCCAAGAATCTGTGTGTGCATACCCCCTGAGCTGTTTGGTTAAGCTAAACAACAACTTGGAGAGTTGGAAGATGGAAGCTTGTCCGACTTAGCTCATTCCAAAGGGATATCTTGTATGTGTGTTGAAGAAAGATGATATCTTCATCGATTGACCCTCAAGACCAATTGTTGGACCTATTGTCTTATCAAAACTTTGATTTGAGAGTGGGCTATCGTCAAATCAAATCAGAACCAACAATGTTCGTAATGTTGTCTTACTCGTGGTTGATCCCTCGAGCATACACCATTATATCCTTTGGTCTGACCAATACTATCACTTGTTCTCATAATTATGGAATTCCATTTTTATGGAAATCTGGATGAATTGTTGTTGAGCCCATCGAAAACGTCCTTGTCTTCTCCATAATTTTGTTGAACATTAAGCTAGTGTTGGAAAACTTTTTAAAGCATTTGTTCATGCTAGCTCATGAAGCATATGTTCGAATGTAAGAAGTGACTTCCTCTAGCTCATGTGCATTTGATGCAAGTTGCCGCCGTGGATTCGAGAAAGTCAATGTTGCTTCCTTGGAATCATCCCAAATCATTCATGCATACGTGCGAAGTATTCTGTGGTTCGAAGACTTGCAACCTTCATTCTATATGTATTCCTAGCACACCAAGCCACTGATTGATTTGTTCAAGGAGAAGAAGTTCCTTCTTAAGAATCATGACTTATGTCAGGACTTCGCTATCCTCGTTGATGGTTTCCAACCTGAACTTGGTAGTATTTTATTATAAGACTACCACGTGGTCACGCTTGTCCTGGACAACGTGTTCACATGTGTGTAGCAGAACCAGCTCATGTTTTGGAGTTTACTATCGTAGTTCATTCCCCGAGAATCTCGCAACGCCATCTCGTCGATTTGTGTTGCAAACTTTCATTTCTATTTCTAGACTTGATGAGTCTGAAATATTCTGACACCAACCAGATCTGAATCTCAGGCAGATATGATGGTTGGAACGTTTCCCAAGAATTATAATATTGGTCTCTCTGTAACCGGTAAAGTGGATGTCGTGGCCAACACACCCAGCCAGAAGATCCAGTATTGTAGTATCTTGATGGAGAAAGTTGGCCACCTCCCCATGAGGATTTCGTAGGATTTACTCCCTAGCTGTCCCTTATGGATTTTTGTGTTTCCGAAGTCCGACCTTTACTTGATGTTCTAGATACCAGACCATTTCAATGAATGGGATACGCTAGTACATCAAGGAGAACATTAGAAGCGGAGTGCTAAACGTCTCTCGGTCAATCATCCAGATTTTGTCCCCTTGGTCTCGCTAAGGTGAAATCTGAGAAAGTCTTATCTTCCTTTGCATCTGCATTGTCCATCGCTACTCATCATGGTAGTATGTTGTGTTGTCAGCACCCTTGACACGGATGTTGATAAAACCTTGATGATTATGGAAATGCTCAAGTTCTTGAGAGCACACACAAGCGCTAGGTGTTATCATCGGCACTAACTAGGATTGCTCTCAGTTTCCTCGGTTATGCTATAACCAATCCAACAGTGGATTCACTCTCTACTGTTAAGCTTCTCCCCAGTTACTAAAATCATCCATTGTGTTTTCCTCAACAAGGTAATCCACATCATCCATACTAGTCCGGGTATGTCATTCTTCCGGACTCCTTCAAATGATCGATTATGATTTGCCTTAAGCTGGTATAAAGAGCCTTAATGATCTTTGAATCAAAGGTAATTCTTTTTGCCACTTAAGGGATGATCCTACGTGCCACCTTCCCTAAGGTGCCCCGTTATGGAATCATGGCAGTTTATCCTGCCTACTTGGAACCCTCGTCAAATTGCTTCCTCCGTTCCTCCTGATGCATGTTTTGCCTGTCAGCTCCAGAGATGTTTCCATGTTCCATTCTGTGAGCTGATCTTGTGATCAATAAGATAATCCTAAGTTGCTCGAACCTCACGAAGATCGATTCTTCTAAAATTCTTTCTTTCTACCCATTGTCATGTTGGATGTAGTTCTCAAGCAAAGACGTCAAGATCAATTGGAGCACTGAATCAGCATCCTCGAGAAAGACATCTGGATCGTGAAGTTGTGTTAGCTTGTGTCCCCTTTGTCTTCCTACCTCACGTCTTGAATCTCGGGACGAGATTCTTGTTTAGTAGGGGTGAGCTGTCACATCCCTAGTCCTGACAATGCCTAGTGCATGCATTAGAGTGTTGCATCATGTTTAAATTTCATTTAAACCTGAAATGGGGATTGTTCAAACCCTAGCATCAAAATGGAATTCAAATAGGTTCAACCTAAAAAATATTTTCAGTGATTCCAAATGGCTTTCAAAAATGTTCATCATGTCTGGAAAATGCTTGAAACCATAACCAGAGGTGTTGCACATTTTTCCATGTCATATTTGGTCATTGAATTAAATCATATGTACTTTGCATTTGGGCATTTAAATGCTATTAAATATTTTAAATGCTCAAATAATCATAAACTAAAATGTTTACTGTGGTATATATCCTAAACAGTAGCCATTATTAGTTTCATGATTTTTGGATCTATTTCAGTATTTTAAATAAAGCCCTAAAGACTGAAGAATAATAGAAAACAGAAACAATAAATAGAACAGAGAGAGAGAGAGCTAGTACCTGGCCTCACCCGTGCAGCCCACCAGAGCCGGCCCAGCTCCTGTGCTAGTCTAGCACTGTGCGGCCCAGCCCACCGCAGCCGCCACCGTCTTCAACCTCCTGCCAGTAGGCAGGAGGGCGTGTGCCCGACGCGCGCGCGCACGCGCCGGCCACCTCATGCTTGCCGCTTGCTCCTGGACGTCGCTAGGTGCGCCACACAGCCCCCTGGACCCCCTTGACCACTCCCCTCTCTCCCTGCCTCGCCTCTTTCTCTCTCTTTCCGCTACCGAACACTGCCGTCGCCGCCGCTTGCTGCTGCCGCGGCCACCGCCTCCCCCTCGCTTCTCGGACCAGCCCACGAGCTCCGCCTAGAACCCGAGCACCTCTCCGCCGATCCACGCAAGGCCGGAGGACCCCAAGACGACACCGCGACTCTTCTTCCTCCTCGGGCCACCGAGATCGCCGGCGACCTCCCGTCGTCACCAGCCCCTCCCCGAGCACGCCGGGGCCTCCGTTTAACTCACGGTGAGCTTCTGCGTCTTTCCCCCTCCTTACCGGGCCCGTTCCTGTCCTGTAGTCGCTGATTCCACCGGAGCCGCGAGCTCGGCTCCGCCGGCCATGTCGCCGCCGTGGCCACCGTCACCTAGAGCTACCACCGAGCGCACCGACGTGCTCAGCACAATGCCAGAAGACCAAAAACCCCTCCAATTGCTCCTGTCGTGCAACGCAACGCCGGAACCGCTGAGACCCGAACTCCGGCCGCCGCCTTTGAGCTCGCCGCCATCGATATAGATCGCCCCCGGCATAACTGACTGCACCACTCGACGCGCGGGATCTTCAGCGTCACGTAGATGCCCTCCGTCGGCCATTTGGTCGCCGGAGGAGGAATTCCGACCCCCTCCGCCGTCTCGGGCTTCATCGGCGACGAGCCGTGGACCAAGTCCGGCGGGTTTGACCCGCTGACCGTTGACTGGGTGGGCCCAGAGCCCTGCTAATTTAGTCTAGTGCAAATTAACTTTTAGTTAGCCAGCTAAGTCACTGACATGTGGGCCCACGCCCTAATTAACTTAGATTAGCATTTAACTTAGCACTAATTAACTCCGTTAATTTGTTGTGACACTGACACGCGGACCCCACTGGTCAGGTTTGACCTGGACGACCCCGCTGACCTGCTGACGTCACGATGACGTCATACTGACGCAGTGAATCCTTTTCTGGATTTATTCTTTACAGGAAATTCCAGAAAATAGTGCTAACTTCTAAAATTCATAGTAATTCAACCGTAACTCCAAATGAAACAAATTATATATGAAAAATGATCAGAAAAATCCAATCTTTCCATCTGTACTAGTTTCATGCATGTCAGAACACTTTAACCTTGCTGTTTAGGTGAAACAAGCTAATGCACCTATATCACTTATTATTTTGGGTGATCATTTGAATCCTTGGTTCAAATGGACTCAAACCTTTATGTCCCAAGTTGCATTAGACCTATCACACATCATATTGCCATGTCATAGCATGCATCATATTGTCACATTGCATTGATCGTGTCTTTCTGTGTTTGCCGGTAACTGTCCCCTCTCAGTAGACGACGTTCCGACGACGAGATCTATGACACCAATGAAGAACCATATTATCTTCAGAAGTGCCAGGCAAGCAAAACCCCCTTGTTCATTCCGATACAATCCCACTCTCTCGCTCCTGCTCTCTTTTACTGCATTAGGACAACAACGATTCATCTGTTACTTGCTGCGGTAGCTGAACCCCTTTATCCTTTGCATGACCTGTCATTCCACAGTAAATAGATGAAACCCACTAGCATGAGTAGGAGTTGTTTGAGCTCTGTTGTGCCTACTCATTCATGCTTGTTTGTCATGCCTGCTACTGCTTAGAGTTGAGTCGGGTCTGATTCATCGAGGATGAATTAGAGGTGTGTGAACATGTCCTATTGTGTGTGAGCTAAGTGTGTGAACACGATTTGGTAAAGGTAGCGGTGAGAGGCCATGTAGGAGTACATGGTGGGTTGTCTCATTGCAGCCGTCCTCAGGAACTGAGTTCTGTGTTTGTGATCCATGATTCAGCTACTACCACGCATTGGGCCCGAAACCAATGGACCCTCTCGGCTTCTTAATCACCCTTGTCCTCTGTCCAGGAGTTGCAAGTAGTTTCTGGTGTTTGTAGTATGCTGGAGGCCGTGCGCAGCGCTGACCGTAGGGGTGGGCTGTGATGCGGTAGGCACGTGGCCGGGTAAACCGGGCGCCCGTTTGGTGTCACGGAACCCTGCTCACATCGTTTGGGGCTGTGAGCGAAACTTCGGCCGGATCTCCTCATGGATGGAACCTGAATAGGCGATAAACCTGGACTAGGGACTTGAGTGTTTAGGTAGGTCGTGGCCGACACCCTCGTTGGGCTTCCGCTTGAAGGTTGCCGAGTACATGTCGTGTAAACGGCGGTAAGTGGTGAGAGCGTGTGTGAAGAAGTACACCCCTGCAGGGTTAATATGATCTATTCGAATAGCCGTGTCCGCGGTAAAGGACTTCTGGGTTGCCTATAACAGTTCATAGACAAGTGAAAGTGGATACTTTAAAATACGCAAGATAAGCGTGAGTGCTATGGATGGCGTTCTCGTAGGGAGATGGGAGCGGATCCATAGTGGTGTATTGATATGGTGAATATGTGGACTCGTGTGCGCCACCTCAAAAGAGTTACTTGCAGTCGTAGTTTAGGATAGCCACTGAGTCAAAGCTGGCTTGCTGCAGTTAAACCCCACCATCCCCTTTGTTGATAATGATGCATATGTAGTTAGTTCTGATGTAAGTCTTGCTGGGTACATTTGTACTCACGTTTGCCTATTTTATGTTTTTGAAGAGAGATTTCGGTCTCGCTAGTAGTTCCGCGTGGACTTCGACGTTTAGCTTGATACCTCAGCTACGATCTTGTGCCCTCGGCAGGATCTGATAGTTAGTCAGGCTTTCAAGCCTTCTTCATTTATAGTTGTCTGTACTCAGACATGTTAAGCTTCCGCGTGTGCTTTGACTTGTATGCTCTGAATGTTGGGTCATGAGACCCATGTTTGTAATATCTCGCTCCTCGGAGCCTATTGAATAAAATACTTGAGTCGTAGAGTCATGTTGTGATGCCATGTTGTATTTGCACATATCGAGCATATTGTGTGTATGTTATTGAAATGCTTGGTATGTGTGGGATCTGACTATCTAGTTGTTTATCTTTAGTAGCCTCTCTTACCGGGAAATGTCTCCTAGTGTTTCCACCGAGCCATGGTAGCTTGCTACTGCTCCGGAACACTTAGGCTGGCCGGCATGTGTCCTTCTTCGTTCCTGTGTCTGTCCCTTCGGGGAAATGTCACGAGTTGAGTACCGGAGTCCTGTTAGCCCGCTACAGCCCGGTTTACCAGAGTCCTGCTAGCCCAGTGCTACAACCCGGAACTCACTCGCCGATGACCGACATGTTCGATGCTGGGTCATGGATGCCTGTCCCTGTAAGTCTGTGCCACTTTGGGTTTACGACTAGCCATGTCAGCCCGGACTCCTTTTCATATGGATGCTAGCGACACTATCATATACGTGTGCCAAAAGGCGCAAACGGTCCCGGGCAAAGGTAAGGCGACACCCGTGGGGATACCGTGCGTGAGGCCGCAAAGTGATATGAGGTGTTACAGGCTAGATCGATGTGACATTGAGTCGGGGTCCTGACAGCCCTAAAGATTACAGAGAAATAGAAAAACAAAAACAATTAAAAGAGAGAGAGTGAACTACCTGGGCCAACTTACCTGGCCTTCCAGCCCACCTGGTGGCCCACCTGCCGGCCCAGCCCAGCCACCGCTCCAGTGAGCTGCTTGTCTTGGCCAGGCAGGCAAGCAGCTGCTCGATGGTGAGCACAGCATGCGTGCCACGCAGCTGCCCGCCGCCTTGTCGCTCCCCTCGTCGAGCTGTCGACGTGGGACGAACCCTCTCTCTCTCCCCGACCTCGCAGACACTCACCCTCCCCTCTGGCTCCTCTCCCTCGCCCTCCCCGACGTCGCCCAAGACGTCACCGTCGCCGCCGCTCGCCGGAGCCGCGTCCAACGCCGTCCCCGCGCCCTCTCACCGTGTCCGGACGGTTCGTCATCGTCGACTACGTCGACTAGCCAAGCCGCACGATGCCGGAGCCCCTGCATCATCTCTGCCGCCGTCGTCTTCAACCTCGGGCCACCCCAGATCGCCGTCGCCGTTCCGACCGCACCGAGCCTTCCCCGAGCACGCTGACCATCCCTGCGGCTTCTTTGTGAGCTGCTGAACCTCCCCGTGCTTTCTATTTCGCCCCTAGAATACCGTAGACGTCACGTCTCTTGTGCCCAAACGCGCCGCCGCCTGACCACATCGTCGGCGCTGCTCCGGTGACCATTTGGTCACGGGCTTGTGCCCGTCACACTCCTCGCGCCGCGTAGAGGCTGTAGGTGCTAGCGCCACACCGCCTAGGCGACTGCAGCCATGCGCATGAGCTGGCCCGAGCTTCGGCCTCCGCAAAACTCGTCGCCGACGATGCTCCGGCCACTTCCCGGCCAAGCCATCACCACGGCTGGATGCGGGCGAGCACCAGCTGCCCGTAGCTGCTCTCCGCATAGCAAATGGAGCCCTGTGGGCAAATCCCGCAGCATGCCGCCGCGTCTGGCCTCGCCGGCGGCTAAACACCGGCAGGCTTTGACCCGCTGACCGGCTGGTTTGACCGTTGACGTTGACTGGGTGGGCCCAAGTTGACTCCCCTGAGTCAATGACAAGTGGGCCCCCCCTGCTAACTAACCAAATTAGTTTAACTAAAATTAGTTAGTTTAATTAATTGCTGACATGCGGGACCCACTAGTCAGTTTGACCTGGACGTCCCCGTTGACCTCTGACGTCACCCTGACGCAGTGCTGACGCAATAAACCCTTTTCTGGATTTTAAATAAATCTAAACGATTTATTTATTTTAGAAAATAGCTAAAACTTCTAAAAATCATAGTAATTCAACCGTGACTCCAAATCAAACAAATTATATATGAAAAATTATCAGAAAAATTCAAGGAATCCATCTGTACCATTTTCATGCATGTTTGAACAATGTTTGTCCTCTGTTTTGGACAAAACAAATAAAGTACATTTAAATAATCATATATGGAGTTGGAATTTGAATCATGTATTCAAACCAACTTCATTTAAATCATAGCTAGGTGCATTAGCTCAAATCACAGCATATTGCCATGTCATGATCATGCATCATATTGTGGCATTGCATTGATTGTGTTCTTTCTCAGTTGCCGGTGTTTGTCCCCTCTCGATAGACGTGGTTCCGACGACGAGTTCGATGACACCGATGAAGAACTATATTATCTTCAGAAGTGCCAGGCAGGCAAACCCCCTTGTTCATTCCGATACAAACCCACTCTCTCGCTCCTGCTCTCTTTTACTGCATTAGGACAACATCGATTCAACTATTACTTGCTGCGGTAGTTGAACCCCTTTATCCTCTGCATGACCTGTCATTGCCACAGTAAATAGATGAAACCCACTAGCATGAGTAGGAGTTGTTTGAGCCCTGTTGTGCCTACTCATTCATGCTTGTTTGTCATGCCTGCTACTTCTTAGAGTTGAGTCAGGTCTGATTCATCGGGGATGAATCAGAGGTGTGTGAACATGTCCTATTGTGTGCGAGCTAAGTGTGTGAACACGATTTGGTAAAGGTAGCGGTGAGAGGCCATGTAGGAGTACATGGTGGGTTGTCTCATTGAAGCCGTCCTTAGGAACTGAGTTCTGTGTTTGTGATCCATGATTCAGCTACTACCATGCATTGGGCCCTGAAATATGACCCCGCTCGACTTCTTAATCACCCTAGTTCTCTGTCCAGGAGTTGCAAGTAGTTTCTGGTGTTTGTAGCCTACTGGAGGCCGTGGACAGCGCTGACCGTGGGGTGGGCTGTGATGCGGTAGGTACGTGGCCGGGTACACCGGGCACCCGTTAGGTGTCTCAGAACCCTGTTCACATCATTCGGGGTCGTATGTGGAAACCTCGGCCGGACTCCCTGCGGATGGAACCTGAATAGGCAATAAACCTGGACTAGAGACTTAGGTGTTTAGGTAGGTCGTGGTCTACACCCACGTCGGCTTTCGCTTGAAGTCTGCCGAGCACATGTCATGTGCAGACGCTAAGTGGTGGAAACATGTATGAAGAAGTACACCCCTGAAGGGTTAACATCATCTATTCGAATAGACGTGTCCGCGGTAAAGGACTTCTGGGTTGCCTATAATAGTTCATAGACAAGTGAAAGTGGATACTCTAAAATACACAAGATTAGTGTGAGTGCTATGGATGGCGTTCTCGTAGGGAGACGGGAGCGGATCCATAGTGGTGTATTGATATGGTGAATATGTGGACTCGTGTGCGCCACCTCAAAAGAGTTACTTGCAGTAGTAGATCAGGATAGCCACCGAGTCAAAGCTGGCTTGCTGCAGTTAAACCCCACCATCCCCTTTGTTGATAATGATGCATATGTAGTTAGTTCTGATGTAAGTCTTGCTGGGTACATTTGTACTCACGTTTGCCTATTTTATGTTTTTGCAGAGAGATTTCGGTCTCGTTAGTAGTTCCGCGTGGACTTCGACGTTTAGCTTGATACCTCAGCTACGATCTTGTGCCCTCGGCAGGATCTGGTAGATAGTCAGGCTTTCAAGCCTTTTTTTCATTTGTAGATGTCTGTACTCAGACATGTTAAGCTTCTGCATGTGCTTTGATTTGTATGCTCTGAATGTTGGGTCATGAGACCTATGTTTGTAATATCTCACTCCTCGGAGCCTATTGAATAAAATACTTGAGTCGTAGAGTCATGTTGTGATGCCATGTTGTATTTGCACATATCAAGCATATTGTGTGTATGTTATTGAAATGCTTGGTATGTGTGGGATCTGACTATCTAGTTGTTTATCCTTAGTAGCCTCTCTTACCGGGAAATGTCTCCTAGTGCTTCCACTGAGCCATGGTAGCTTGCTACTGCTCCGGAACACTTAGGCTGGCCGGCATGTGTCCTTCTTCGTTCCTGTGTCTGTCCCTTTGGGGAAATGTCACGCAATGAATACCGGAGTCCTGTTAGCCTGCTACAGCCCGGTTCACCGGAGTCCTGCTAGCCAGTGCTACAGCCTGGATTCACTCGCTGATGACCGACACGTTCGATGTTGGGTCATGGATGCCCGTCCCTGTAAGTTTGTGCCACTTTGGGTTTACGACTAGCCATGTCAGCCCGGGCTCCTTATCATATGGATGCTAGCGACACTATCATATACGTGTGCCAAAAGGCGCAAACGGTCCCGGGCAAAGGTAAGGCGACACCCGTGGGAATACCGTGCGTGAGGCCGCAAAGTGATATGAGATGTTACATGCTAGATCGATGTGGCATTGAGTTGGGGTCCTGACACTTTTAACGCTGATGACGAACCAAGAGCCTCTCAGTCCGGGAACTAGAAGCTTTGGTCCTAAACCCAATCGTATATGGCTTTTGGCTCACTGAAGTGCTCATGGACGGCGGTAGCGGACTCAACCTCATTTACGAGGACATGCTCAACAAAATGCAAATGGACAGGAGTCGCATTGAGCAAAGTAACACAACCTTTTGCGGTATTATCCCGAGCCGAGAAGCCAGATGCTCGGGAAAAATCAAACCGATGTGGTAGTCGGCACACTGGAAAACTATAGGTCCGAAGAGTTACTCTTCCATGTGGCACCATTCAACAGCGGGTGTCATGCTTTGCTGGGGCGAGACGCATTCACACGCTTCCAATCCGTGCCCCATTACGGGTACATGAAGCTCAAAATGCCCGGGCCCAATGGAATCATCGCTCTCGCCAGTGATCCGAACATAGCACTTCGCGGTCCGCGCCGAAAACAAAACCGCCTCTCTGGCCCTTGAGGCACTATCCGAAGCCCTCGCGACCGAGGAATTAACCAGCCTACATTCCATAGTAGACAGGGACGATGTGATCCTCGACAAAAGACCCAAGTCTACCTCCTTCAAACTGGTAGACGAAGTCAACTTTCAAGTCCACTCGATGGATCCCAATAAAACAGCTCCATTGGTGCGCAGCTGGATCCGATGGTGGATGCCACAATACGCGTGTTCCTGCATGAGAACTGGGACATTTCTGCCTAGCACCCTTCAGATATGCTAGGTATCCCACGAAGACTGGCCGAGCATAGTCTCAACATACTGAAGGGATACAAACATGTCGATTCATTGGTGGACGACTTACGCCTTACATTCGACAACCTCCGAACATATGACATACGGCTCAATCCGAAAAAATGTTTCTTCGGCATTCCAGCCGGAAAACTGCTTGGGTTCATCATCTCCAATAGAGGGATCGAAGCAAACCCCGCCAAAATCCGAGCATTGTCACAATTGGCAACACCAACAGACCTCAAGCAGGTCCAAAAATTAGCTAGGTGCGTGGCAGCCTTAAGCCGTTTTATCTCCAAATTAGGGGAAAAGGCGTTGCCATTATATCGTTTGCTGCGCTGCACTAATAACTTCGTCTGGACGGACGCTGCCACAGCCGAACTAGAGGAAATAAAGGCTCCGTTAGCGAGCAACCCAATCCTGGCCGCACCAAACATCGGCGAACCAATGCTGCTTTACATATCTGCAACTCACGAAGTAGTGAGTGCGGTGCTCGTCATCGAACGGAATGAAGAGGGACATAAATTCCCACTTCAAAAACTGTATATTATGTATCAACGGTCCTCACGCCATGTAAATCTCGATACCCACATTATCAAAAGATAGCATATGCGGTCTTCATGGCAACCCACAAGCTGCGACACTACTTTCAAGAGTGCTCCATCACGATCGCTTCTGAAGTACCACTTAACGATATTATAAACAATCGGGACGCCATCGGCCGGATTGCCAAATGGGCCATCGAGCTCCTACCATTTGAAATAACTTACAAGCCACGCCGAGCTATTGAATCTCAGGTGTTGGCTGACTTCGTCGCCGAATGGACAGAGGCCAAAATCCCTAAAGAATACGACAGATATTCCGATTGGGTGATGCACTTCGACTGTTCTAAGATGTTAACCGGATTGGGGGCTGGTGTCATCTTAACATCACCCACAGGAGACACAATCTGTTATGTGCTCCAAATACTATACACAAACTCTAACAATGCAACCGAATACGAGGTCCTATTGCATGGTCTTCGGATGCCGCTCCATGGGCATACAACGCCTCGAGGTGCACGGGGATTCAAACCTCACAATATCCCAGATAAATGGAGACTTCGATGCAAAAGATTCAAAGATGGCGGCGTATCGTAATGCCGTACTCAAAATTTTAGCTCGGTTTGAAGGGCTCGAGTTTCATCACGTGGCTCGGGAGAGTAATCAAGCGGCGGACATACTTGCCCGCATGGGCGCTAAACACGACCCTATCCCACCTAACACCTTCGTAGAAAGGCTCTTCAAGCCATCCATGGTGCGGCAACATTGCTCTAGAGCCGATCATACCACCAGATTCCGAACACAGCTCTGATATCATCGGGGGTTCAGACACCGAGATAACACCATCGACCCATGAAATCATGGCTGTAATCGCCCCATGGACCGAACCCTTCCTCGCCTACCTTACTAGGAATGAGCTCCCTGATGATCAGACGGAGGCCCGTCGCATTGTCCGATGCTCGAAGGCTTACAAAGTCCATGAGGGGGAACTGTACAAGAAAAGTACAACTGGAGTCTTACAACGGTGTATCTCCGAAGAACAAGGATGGCAGCTCTTGGCCGAAATACACGCCGGTCTTGGTGGCCATCCTGCCGCTGCTTGGGCCCTTGTAAGTAAGGCCATCTGTACGGGTTTCTTTTGGCCCATGGCCAAGCAGACGCACAGGACCTCGTACAGCGATGTGTTGGATGCAAGCTTTTCGCAAACCAAAGCCACATGCCGCCCACTACTTTGCAAACAATCCCCATTACGTGGCCTTTTGCGGTCTGGGGGCTTGACATGGTCGAACCCCTTAAAGGGGGAAGCCATAAGAAGAAATATTTGCTGGCTATGGTTGACAAATTCACCAAGTGGATAGAAGCCAAACCAGTCAAAATGGCCGAAGCCGGACCAATTATAGATTTCATATCCGGTGTGGTGCACCGTTACGGTGTCCCGCATAGTATCATTACTAACAACGGTTCCAACTTTACGGCCGATGAGGTAAAAACCTGGTGCGCTAATTTGGGCATCAAGCTCAATTACACCTCTGTGTGTCACCCTCAGACAAACGGTCAGGTCGAGCGGGCTAACGGCTTAATCATGAGCGGCATTAAACCCAGGAGCGGTGAGGGAGTCCTGGACTAGGGGGTGTCCGGATAGCCGAACTATCATCATTGGCCAGACTCCAAGACTATGAAGATACAAGATTGAAGACTTCGTCCCGTGTCCAGATGGGACTTTCCTTGGCGTGGAAGGCAAGCTTGGCGATACGGATATGTAGATCTCCTACCATTGTAACCGACTCTGTGTAACCCTAGCCCTCCCCGGTGTCTATATAAACCGGAGGGTTTTAGTCCATAGGACACACAACCATTACAACAATCATACCATAGGCTAGCTTCTAGGGTTTAGCCTCCTTGATCTCGTGGTAGATCCACTCTTGTACTACCCATATCATCAATATCAATCAAGCAGGAGTAGGGTTTTACCTCCATCGAGAGGGCCCAAACCTGGGTAAAAACATCGTGTCCCTTGTCTCCTGTTACCATCCGCCTAGACGCACAGTTCGGGACCCCCTACCCGAGATCCGCCGGTTTTGACACCGACATTGGTGCTTTCATTGAGAGTTCCTCTGTGCCGTCACCGATAGGCAGGATGCCTCTTCCTGTCTTTAAAGACGGTATCCTCACCAAAGGAGCCTTGGCCGCCGGCCAAACCATCCGGCTGGGCGGTTTTCTCATGACCGCCCGTTCGGCCACCGCTTCGACGATGACCTCTCGGGTCATCGAAAGCAATCTTCACGTTAACTCGGAATTCGCCGAGCAGCTGGATCCAATAGAGCTCTCGTCCGTAAACGAGCTCTTGGACCGCATCGCCGCCCTGGGAGTCGCTACAGACTACAATCATATTGGGCTTAAAACCGATCTGAGAGAGATTAACTCTCCCTAGGTTACCCACCACGTCGCGGTGGTAGAGGAACAATGCGGCGACTCTTCTTCTGTATTGAAAACTAGTCATGTGCGGGCTCCCGAACCCTCCATGCCGGATTCCCATGGAGGGATGGACTCCGATAAAACACTGAACCTAAAGTCAGGCATCGGACCGGACTCGTTGGACAACATCCAGCAATCCAAGCTTCCAAATTCGGAAACTTCTCGGCCCTTGAGCCTCGAGATGGGTAGGGTACCGGACTCAATTCCACCCACCCGCCCAGACATATGCGATCTATCTCTAATCCGGCAAGAGCCTGCTGAAACAGTACATCATTACTGGGCCAGATTCCTCCTAGTTATGGACAGGATAAAGGACTGCCGAGAGGAAAACGCAATTTCAATTTTCTGCAATAATTGCACGGACAAGGGAATCTTGAACACCGTCAACCGTTGTGAAATTACACGCTTCACCGACCTGGTGTCCATAGTACGAAAGTACTGTGCGATGGAGAGTTTCCGGAAAACCGAAACTAAGTTTTGGGACAATCCGGCCCCGAATACAACCCTAGTCCACAACAAAAGGGTGCATTACACTCAGGCACCAGGTACAAAAACCAAAAAGAAAAACCCCCATAAAGGGCACGGAACCGTACTGGAGGGATGGCTTAGCGGACCCTGTAAAATTTACAGTACAGAAGGCGCCACCCCAACACATAGCCTTCGAGCATGTTGGATACTGCGGCAGGTGGCCAAAAGTGGTGGGGAGCTTCTAGCCCCGGAAAACCACTCCAACAATACCAGTACGGTATCAACAGTCTTCGAGACTTTCACATCAAATAATATGCGGAAACGAACAATCCGCAGCCTCGCCGAAGTCTACCAAGTAGCAACAACAAATCCATGGAGCGACACGGCCATCACCTTCAACACCAGCGACGAACCTAAATTCCGAACAGCCCGAGCACCAGCCGCATTGGTCCTCAGTCCAATAGTGGACGACTTTCGTCTTACCAAGGTACTCATGGATGGCGGCAGCGGACTAAACCTCATCTACGAGGAAACTCTTCAAAAAATGGAAATAGACTGGAGCCGCATTGAGCGAAGCAGCACAACCTTCAGAGGAATAATCCCTAGCCGGGAAGCGCGCTGCATAGGAAAAATCACACTCGATGTGGTGTTCGGCTCGCCTAACAATTACAGGTCCGAAGAAGTCACGTTCCAAGTGGCCCCGTTCAGCAGCGGATATCACGCTATATTAGGACAAGAGGCATTCACAATTTTTTAAGCCATACCCCATTACGGGTACATGAAGCTTAAAATGCCTGGGCCCAGCGGAATAATCACTCTCGTCAGTGATCCGGACATAGCACTCCGCATTGAAAACAAGACAGCCGCATCAGCCCTGGAGGCACTATCCGAAGCCCTAGCGGCAGAGGAACTCACTGCGCTGCGCTCTACGGTGAATAGGGATGATGTGATGCTCGATAAGAGATCCAAGTCCACCTCCTTTAAACCAGCGGACGAAATAGTAAAATTCCAGGTCCATCCAACGGACCCAACAAAGACGGCCTCCATCGGGGCACAGTTGAACCCTGATGTAGATGCCGCATTGCGAGAATTCCTTCTGGAAAATTGGGACATCTTTGCCTGGCACCCCTTAGATATGCCAGGAATCCCACGCAGATTGGCAGAACACAGCCTAAACATCCTAAAAGGATTCCAGCCAGTCAAACAGGCTCTTCGACGATTTTCCGAACCCAAAAGACAGGTAATGGGAGAAGAGCTAGCCAAACTATTGGAAGCCGGATTCATCAGAGACATCAAACATCCGGATTGGCTAGCAAACCTGGTAATGGTACCAAAGAAGGACAAATCCTGGCGCCTATGTGTCGATTTTAAAGACCTCAACAAGGCCTGCCCAAAGGATCCCTTCCCCCTCCCCCGCATCGACCAAATAATCGATGCTACCGCAGGGCACGATTCATTGTGCTTCCTTGACGCATACTCAGGCTACCATCAAATCAAGATGGCGGAAGCGGACCAAGCCGCAACGGCATTCATTACTCCATATGGACCATTCTACTTCAACACGATGCCCTTCGGACTTAAAAACGCCAGCGTAACATATTAGCGCATGATTCAGACATGTCTGGCTACCCAGATTGGCAAAACAGTAGAGGCATACGTAGACGAAGTAGTCGTCAAAACCAAACACGTCGAAACTCTAGTAGACGATTTGAGGCTCACATTCGACAACCTCCGAGCATATGACATTAAGCTGAATCCGGAAAAATGCGTTTTCGGCATACCAGCCGGAAAGCTCCTGGGCTTCATTGTATCCGGTAGAGGAATTGAAGCAAACCCAGCCAAGATCCAAGCTCTGTCACAGCTGGATATTCCAAAAGACCTCAAACAAATACAAAAATTGACTGGATGCGTGGCGGCTCTAAGCCGCTTTATCTCCCGTTTGGGAGAAAAGGCATTACCCCTCTATCGCCTCCTCAGGCGCACCGAATACTTCGAGTGGACGGATGCTGCCACTGCCGGACTCGAAGAAATAAAAGCCATATTGGCAACAAATCCGGTCCTGGCTGCGCCTAACCTGGGCGAACCAATGTTGTTATACATCGCGGCAACACATCAAGTTGTAAGCGCGGTACTCGTCGTTGAACGAGAAACAGAAGGGCACAAATTCCCTCTTCAAAAACCAGTGTACTACATATCCACTGTCTTAAATCCCTGCAAGTCCCGCTACCCGCACTATCAGAAGATAGTGTATGTGGTGTTCATGGCATCCCGGAAGCTCCGACACTACTTTCAAGAGTGTTCGATAACAGTGGCCTCCGAAGTACCCCTCAATGACATTATAAACAACCGCGACACGACGGGCAGGATTGCAAAATGGGCCATTGAGCTCTTACCATTTGATATAACTTACAAACCTCGGCGAGCTATAAAGTCGCAAGTTTTGGCTGACTTTGTCGCTGAGTGGACTGAAGCCGAACTCCTTAAAGAGTACGGCGCATACTCCAATTGGATTATGCACTTCGACGGCTCCAAAATGTTGGCCGGATTGGGGGCTGGCGTCGTACAGACGTCCCCAACTGGGGACACAGTCCAATACATACTTCAGATAATGTACACGGACTCCAACAATGCAGCCGAATACGAGGCCCTCCTACATGGCGTCCGGATGGCAGTCTCCATGGGCATTCAACGCCTAGAGGTGCGCGGGGATTCAAACCTTGCAATATCCCAAGTAAATGGAGACTTCGACGCCAAGGATCCGAAAATGGCAGCCTATCGTAACGCTGTCCTAAAAATGTCAGCTCGGTTCGAAGGACTCGAATTCCACCACGTAGCCCGGGATAATAACCAAGCAGCCGACGTATTGGCACGCATCGGCGCAAAACGTGACGCTGTCCCTCCAAACATCTTCCTGGAACGGCTCTTTAAGCCATCCGTACTGTGGGAAGAGGAGTCCGGAAACAACAAACCGGAAGCAACCGCACCACCCAACACAGAACAATCTGACATAATCGGCGATCCAGCCGATGAAATAACAACTTCAGCCCACGAAATAATGGCAGTAATCGCCCCGTGGACAGAGCAATTCCTAGCCTACTTGCTTAGGCAGGAACTTCCCGAAGACCAAAATGAGGCCCGCTGCATAGTTCGGCGATCTAAAGCCTACAAGGTCCATGAGGGAGAACTCTATAAGAAAAGCACAACCGGAGTCCTTCAAAGGTGTATCTCCGAAGAGGAAGGGCGAAACCTTCTGGCTGAAATTCATGCTGGACTAGGCGGACACCACACCGCAGCTCGGGCCCTTGTAGGAAAGGCATTCCGAACAGGATTTTATTGGCCGACGGCCCGAGTAGATGCCCAGGACTTAGTCCAAAGATGCGTTGGTTGTCAGCTCTTCGCTAATCAGAGCCATATGCCACCCACCGCCCTCAAAACTATACCCATTACCTGGCCGTTTGCGGTCTGGGGGCTTGATATGGTTGGACCCCTTAAAGGGGGAACCCACAAGCAAAAATACCTATTGGTCATGGTGGACAAATTCACCAAATGGATAGAGGCCAAGCCAGTTAAAACAGCAGAGTCCGGACTAGTGATAGACTTCATATCCGGGGTAGTACACCGTTATGGCGTCCCCCATAGCATCATTACCGATAACGGCACGAACTTCACGGTCGACAAGGTTAAATTATGGTGCAAAAATATGGGCATTAAGCTCGATTACGCTTCAGTCTATCATCCTCAAACCAACGGTCAAGTGGAACGAGCAAATGGTCTAATAATGAGCGGCATCAAACCCAGACTAGTGCGGTCCCTTACGGAATCTAACACGCACTGGGTAGAGGAGCTTGACTCTATACTCTGGGGGCTGCGGACAACGCCCAACCGTACTACCGGATTCACACCATTTTTTATGGTATACAACGCAGAGGCAGTTTTGCCCTGCGACATTATTCATGACTCACCTCGAGTGCGCATGTATGAAGAAAGAGAAGCCGAGCTGGATCGGCAGGACAGTTTGGACGCATTGGAGGAAGAACGCGACGTCGCAAAGGCTCGTTCCGCATTCTATCAGCAGCAGGCTCGAAGATATCAAAGCAGAGAAGTACGGGCTAAAACTTACAATGTTGGCGAACTAGTTCTATGCCTGCCGGACAAGAAAAAGGACAAGCTCAAGCCCAAATGGGAAGGCCCTTTCATTATCGATCAAGTCCTGACCGGCGGGCGTACCGCCTGCGAAATGCATCGGACAACCGACTCGAGCCGAACCCATGGAACGCAGCCCGTCTCCGAAGATTCTACGCCTAGCGCCGGACTAAGAGTTCGTCTCCTTCCTCCATCCAAATTTTTACATTTCAGCTGTCTTTCGTTTTCCTCTTTTCTCTCAACCTTTTTCATAAAAGCCTCTAAAGGCCTACTTGCGTATTGTTCGCACACACTTGATGTGCTATCCGCACTCATTATACCTGGGGGCTTCTTTACCAGAAGCTTAATTATAAGGGCTTCATGCCCAGCACACGTGTCAAACTTCCACGTGTACCTTTTATTCACCATTATATGCATTGATATGACTTAAGTTTTGGCCAAGCTGGGTTGCCTGGCTCCTGTGCTTACCCCTACGTTCCCGATTGTTTGGCTAGGAGGTAAAGGGAGCACCTCTGCGATTATTACTGCCGGGTCAGCCGGATGTGTACCTCAGACTGGGTGAAGCCGAAAGCTAGCGTTCTTAAGGGAATATTCGGCCGGTGACTTGAAAGATGATTTTTTACCTATTTATTTATCTGCCCCCAGATGTTTTCCTGCTCTTTTCGCAGTCCGGACATGCACTTCAGGGCATGCCTCCCAGGGAATGGAACCCTTAACGGAACTATTCTCCCTGGAAGATGTTTCTTACTAACCATGTAATATAACATAACTAGTTGGACACTTGTCTGATAAAGCACTAATGACCCCTACGCCTGGTCTCCATGCATGCCCCGGTTGTTTCTTAACCGAGAAGGTATTCGGACACACTCCGGACTCTAGGGTCCCGAGGTTGAAGCGAAAAGGTCGGCAAAGACAAACGATCTACAATCCGGCTAGAAGGCATTTTACATGTCATTTTAAAATATATTGTCAAATCGACTGACTGTATTCCTCCTCAATCCCGTCTAACAGGCTGTCTAATTTACAGTCCCGTTGGGAATATTTAGCGGCCAACTCTACTTGGCCGTACACTAAACTCACAAGGATCTCCTTCCCATCGGGCCCCACAGGTCCGACCTCGGCCATGTGGTTGGGATCCGCCTTCTTGTACCGCGTCTTCACCATGGCCCAGGCCTCCCTGGCACCTTGGCGGCAGGCCGAAATCTTCCATAAACGGAAGCGCTGCCGCACTCCCTGAAGCTTCTTCGCAAGCTCTCCAAGGCCCTCGGGTAGGGAGAGGGATGGCCATAAGGCCTGGACGACGCTGCTCATTGCCTGCCGAACTCGTTCGAGCAGTTGATCACCCGTTGATACGGGCATCTCCTCTATAGGGCGACCTGTGAGTACACCTACATACATATTTTTGTCAATTGACTTCCTCGCCAAACTCTTCTTTTCAAAGGAGTTCGCTCAAGCACTTACTATAGATGCCGTGACGAAGCCGCTGATTCTCCTTTACGGAGCCAGACAGCTCGGCCCGAACACCTTTCAGCTCTTCTCCAAGCTGGGCGTGGGCATCCTAAAGCTTGTTCCTTTCCTGCTGCACCCTCGTCAGCACCCTCTCGCCGGCCTTCAGCTGGCGCAGTAGTTCTTGCCTGTCCGGATCCTGTCCAGTAACACCTGCAATGTCATTGTTAGACTTGCACGCACGCCGCACACCACTTATCTTTTTAAAATAATGTGTTACCAGGAGGGGTCCCTGTGTTTCCTCCTGCGGCAGCAAGTGCGGCCTCAAGTTGGGCCTTGCACTCTTCCAGCTCCTGAGACAGTTGGGTATTCTTCTCTGTAAGATCCTGCATATCAAATGATCCTTAAATTAGTTACTATAACTACTTTAAGTCTCGGGGGCTACTGGCATATACAACTATTAAAATCTCTTACCCGTATGTCTTTTACATACTGCTCCATGGCTCTGGTCAAACCATCTTGAGCAGCACGGAGGTGCGCGTCCCCCGCGTTAAAGGCATTCAACGCCTCAGGGGAGAAGCACGCGTCACGATAAACTGTCCGGCGGCGCCTGTGGTTCATGGCGCTCTCCACCTCAGACTTGGTGGCGGACAGTCTGTCGGCATCCTCCATTGGAGGAGTATCCGGCTCGCGCCTTGCGCTCGCCTCCCCCTCTAGACCAGGTGTTGGAGCATGGCTGGCAGAGGCTTGGATGGCAACCTCTACGCCCACAGTCCGGCGGGCACTCTTTCTCCTGCAGAAGCCATGATCATTCAAACACTTCCTAGGAACTTTGTCCTAAATAACAACCGCGAGCTATACCGTTGCGGCGACGACTCGATCTGCGCCGCACTCCTCTTCCGCCTGCTGGGCCGGACTGACCCTTGTTGGCCAGCTGCCGTGGCCTCAGCCTCCTGCCCTGAAGGCGCCTCCTGCGAGACACCATTGTATACGGTGGTCAGATATGCGCAAGGACGGAATGATGGTGTCAGGACTTCGGTCACAATCACCTGGGAAGCCGGATATAGGCCGGGGTAGTCAGCCGTAATGGCGACTAAAGCATTATCCATGCTGAATTGGTGGAACACCCCGTCGATTAGCTCCACCTTTATGTCCGGGTCCTCTTAGGAGGTCAGATCTTGGGATCTCTCTGGATCCTCGGGTTGTGGAGCCAGACTATGTATGCCCTCCACATCCCGACGCAGCTCCTGCGTCGAAAGCATAATGTAAGAAACTTAAACTTTGAAAGCATGGGTCGGACAAACAAAGTGTTCGCTTACCCAACACCGAGGGTTATTCATGGAGAACCCATTCAATGGGCTCGTCTGGAGGAAATCCTCCTTCTCCCCCTTGTACAGGCCGGACATGATCTTCACCAGGTCTTCGGCCGATCCCGGCCCTTTGCGGCCATGACGAGTGGCATCGTCCTCCCCGTTGAAATCCCACATGGGGTGGCCCCTGTATTGCAGCGGCTGCACCCCCCGCATAATGCACGTGGCCATGACTCCAATCATGGTCAATCCGGAATGGGCCAGTAACCTTATCCGGCCCGTCAAATAATGGACGCTCTTGTCTTCCTCCAGCTGGGGGCTCCGTGGACGCCAACTCGGGCGTTTCTTCAGAGGAGCATTACTGAACTCCGGGAGGCCGATCCGAACAGGGTCCGGCAGCGAAGCGTCTTCTACATAAAACCATTCCGAAGGCCAGTCTTCGGACGCCTTCTTAGGGGTTCCGGATGGATATCCGGTCCCGGCGATGCGCCATATTTCGGCACCGCCCACCTGATATATGGACCCCTCGTGAGAGCGGGGTACAAGGCAGAACAACCTCTTCCACAGCGCAAAATGGGGCTCGACGCCCAGAAATAGCTCGCAAAGAGCTACGTAACCCGCGATATGCAGAATAGAGGCGGGCGTGAGGTGATGGAGCTGGAGTCCGTAGAACTCCAGGAGCCCGCAGAGGAACGGATGTATAGGAAATCCGAGCCCCCTTATCAGGTAGGGGACGAAGCATACCCGCTCCCCTTTGTTGGGACTAGGGGTGGCCTCCGCTTGCTTCCCACCTTTGTAGGTGGCCAGCCCGCTCAAACCGGGACCATGAAGGCCGAAGGGAGATATCCCTCCGCTTGGAGCGTCACCAGCTCGTTGTGCGGGACAGAACATCTCCTCCAATCTCCTGGCAGAGGGCTGGGAGCGCGAGAGGAGGAGCCGCGTCGACGGTCCATGATGGAATGGATTTTTGGTCAGAAGCGCTCCGATGAGTACTCGCGGAAGGAAGATGGTGTGATTTGGATCTGAATTCTTGCCACTCTTATAGGCAGATTATTTGCGCAACTAGGGGGTAAAACATAAAAGATACCCTGGCTTTTCGCATTCGTGCGACGCGTGGAAGAAGGCCATTATTGGGCGTGGAAGCCAAGAAGTGCAACATTGATAAGGAAGCCGGACACTGTTCGGCAGGTACATGGAATTTGAAGGAGAACCCGCCTTGCAACGCCGAAGACAATACATGCGCTGGACTCATCGTCATTGAAGCCTGGTTCGGGGGCTACTGAGGGAGTCCTGGACTAGGGGGTGTCCGGATAGCCGAACTATCATCATCGGCCGAACTCCAAGACTATGAAGATACAAGATTGAAGACTTCGTCCCATGTCCGGATGGGACTTTCCTTGGCGTGGAAGGCAAGCTTGGCGATACGGATATGTAGATCTCCTACCATTGTAACTGACTCTGTGTAACCCTAGCCCTCCCCGGTGTCTATATAAACCGGAGGGTTTTAGTCCGTAGGACACACAACCATTACAACAATCATACCATAGGCTAGCTTCTAGGGTTTAGCCTCCTTGATCTCGTGGTAGATCCACTCTTGTACTACCCATATCATCAATATCAATCAAGCAGGAGTAGGGTTTTACCTCCATCAAGAGGGCCCGAACCTGGGTAAAAACATCGTGTCCCTTGTCTCCTGTTACCATCCGCCTAGACACACAGTTCGGGACCCCCTACCCGAGATCCGCCGGTTTTGACCCCGACAAGTGGCATTAAACACAGACTAGTACGATCCATGCGTGAATCAGACAAGCACTGGGTTGAAGAACTCAATTCCGTACTCTGGGGGCTGCGGACCACGCCTAATCGCATGACCGGATACACACCTTTTTTCATGGTGTACGGCGACGCATAGGGGGGCTTGTGACATTATTCATGATTCACCTTGAGTGCACATGTATGAAGAGAGGGAGGTCGAGCTCGATCGGCAGGACACTGGATGGCTTGGAGGAGGAGCGCGACGTTGCGAAGGCCCGTTTAGCATTTTACCAACGGCAAGCCCGGCGATATCAAAGCAAGGAAGTACGAGCAAAGACTTATAATGTCGGTGAACTCGTCCTGCGCCTACCAGAGAATAAAAAGGACAAGCTCAAGCCCAAATGGGAGGGTCC
Organism: Triticum timopheevii; assembly: GCA_963921465.1. Taxonomy (NCBI): domain Eukaryota; kingdom Viridiplantae; phylum Streptophyta; class Magnoliopsida; order Poales; family Poaceae; genus Triticum; species Triticum timopheevii. The sequence goes on from OY997272.1 coordinate 446,238,222, forward strand.
CTTCATCATAGATGAAGTTCTCACTGGAGGAGCCTATCGCCTGTGCAATGCTTCGGATAATCGTTTAGAGCCAACCGCATGGAACGTGGCGCGGCTGTCGGTGTCAAAACCGGCGGATCTCGGGTAGGGGGCCCCGAACTGTGCGTCTAAGGCTAATGGTAACCGGAGGCGGGGGACACAATGTTTACCCAGGTTCGGGCCCTCTCTATGGAGGTAATACCCTACTTCCTGCTTGATTGATCTTGATGATATGAGTATTACAAGGGTTCATCTACCACGAGATCATATAGGCTAACCCTAGAAGCTAGCCTATGATTCTGATTGTTGTTGTCCTATGGACTAAACCCTCCGGTTTATATAGACACCGGAGGGGGCTAGCGTTACACAGAGTCAGTTACAGAGAAAGGAATCTACATATCCGAATCGCCAAGCTTGCCTTCCACGCAAATGAGAGTCCCACTCGGACACGGGACGAAGTCTTCAATCTTGTATATTCATAGTCCAACAGTCCGACATAATCATATAGTCCGGCTATCCGAGGACCCCCTAATCCAGGACTCCCTTAGTAGCCCCTGAACCAGGCTTCAATGACGATGAGTCCGGCATGCAGATTGTCTTCAGCATTGTAAGGTGGGTTCCTTCTCCGAATACTCCAAAGAAGATCTTAAACACATGAATCGTGTCCGTCTCTGCAAAACAAGTTCCACACACCACCGTAGAGAGCACAATATTCCACAAGTCTAATCTGTTGACAACTTTCCCATAGCGTGACATCACGCTGCGGCCCGGTCATTATTCGGACCGTTTTCTCGACCCGCTACTGCACATCTTGCGAGGCGGTTTTATTGGCACGTCTTGTCGAAGCAGAGATCGTGTCCCCTTATCACGGGATTCTCATCAATATGGGTGTGGGCAACCCAACCGCGCCATCAACACGGCGCTTGGGGAATAAGCGAGTTTACAGGGCAAGAGGGGAGGCACATAGTTTCTACCGCCTTTATAAAGAGATAAGGATTTCCCTTTTTCACCCACGCCTTCTTCTTCCTCTGCTCATCCGTTCTCGAGCTCCAACGTCCAAGCTTTCACCTTCTCCGCAAATTCATTCCGAGCATGTCCGGAGCGGGAGGCAAGTGGATGGCCTCCTCCGTTATGGAGGAGGACATCACAAAGCTGCGGGAGGCCGGATAGCTGTCCGCAAACATCATGCATTGGCTTCCGGCCGTGTCGGATATCGGGTTCTGGCAAAACCCTTAAGGTTCAAACTCTGGGGTGCGCACGAAGATCTTCTCCCTATCAATCCGCGCCCCAAAGCCTCGTCGCGAATCTAAGCTACTCGATGAACAACATGAGGGACACAAGGTTTATACTAGTTCAGGCCACCGTTGTGGTGTAATACCCTACTCTAGTGTGTGGTGTGGTGGATTGCCTCTGGGGCTGATTATGAACAGTACAGAGGAAGAACAGCCTTACGAGGGGTGTTCTTGAGCTAGTGCGGTGTTCTACTTGGGATGGATTTGATCTGTTCTCCCTCCGATCTTCTCTCTACGATGGTGGCTATCTCTATTTATAGAGGCCCTGGTCCTCTTCCCAAATATTGAGCGGGAAGGGAGCCAATAACGGCCATTTTGAAGGGGGACAACTAGTACAAGTTATCCCGACTAAAGTTGGTCTTTGACTGCCAAAGGCACTGGCGATGACACCGTCTTGGGCTCCACGGTGACCTCCGTCCTGCCGCTTTGCTGGTCTTGGTCTCCTTGCACCGATATGGTAACCTTTGCTTGATGCCTCGGCACTCCGCGCTTGCGCCTACCCCCTTTGCACCAAAGAGGAAATGAGGACACTGCACAAGCTGGCGCCCGCTTGATCTCGATCGTCATGGCTTGCATCACGAGCACCTCGCGAGGTACCCCTTGCCTTGATATCTCCGCCTCCTCGCGAGCCTGACTGGTGAGGCCGCCCCTGAGGAAGCCTTGCATCGTCCGCCCCGCAAGGCTTGGCCCCTCGCGAGGGTCTTGAGCCTGGGTTGATGAAGACGGGCCGTACTGGGCCACTGCTTGAGCCATGCCGTAGGCTGCAGGCAGGCAAGTCTGGGGACCCCCGTTCCCAGAACGCCGACAGTAGCCCCCAGGCCCAAGGCGCGCTCGGACTTGGCTTAGCAGCGAAGCAAAAGGGAAAGTGCGGAGCGCCGCGGGCCCCAACAGCCTGCGGCCTTGGTCGCCGTGTGGCGGTTGATTGGACGTGGGCGTCTCTGCTTCCCCATGCTGCCTCGGCAACTGCCCGACTGACAAAAGGCTGGCCTGGGTTAGGCTTACCTTCATTACTCTCATTCGCCTTGCTCCAGATCCCCTTTCTTGCTCTTGCTCTTCTTGCTTCTGAAATCTCTAGATCCACCTTGTCCTTCCTCCTCCAGCGAGTAATGGTGCCCCGTAAGGCCGCGACCGAGGCTCCACCGGCCTGGTACTCGTCGACTCTGGATCCCCCCAACATGACGGAGAAGAATCTCTCCTTCACGCGCAACGAGATGGGGAAGACTGCGCTCCGAGCATCGTCATCGCCGGCCTGGTGCCTCCTTTCTTAGAGTTCTTCTATGCTGTCCTCCGCCATTACATGCTGCAGGCTCTGCATCTCAATCCCAACTTTGTTCTCCTCCTGTCGATTTTCACTTACTACTGTGAGGCGCACGTCGGGGTGATGCCTTCTGTGGCCTTGCTGCGCCACTTCTTCTCCCTCCGAGTCACCAGTGTTCATACCTTGGTGTGTGCCAGCTTTGTCGCGTACTCCAAAGCCAACGCGATCTCGAAGGCCGGGAAGAGGGCCGATGGCTTCCGGAGCAAGTGGGTCATGCTGGATGCCGGATGCATCCACTCTCGGTTGGTGCTGCCCATGGAGCAGCCCCAGGCTGATGAGGCGTGCTCCCTTGTGAAGCTTGACTACCGTCGAGCGAAGCTAGTGCTGGAGAAGGTGAACGCCGACCTGAGGACGGCCAACATGAAAGCGGCAAAGCTGACCGGGGCCATGCTCCTGAGGGAGTTCCTGGCGCATCGGGTGGCTCCACTTTAGGCACACTCGCGCCCGTTGTGGAGGCTTGGAGATGCGGACGGTGATCTCCGCCTAAACTCGGAGGCCCTGGCTGATGAAGATCTGGCCGCAGCTCTCCGCTTCCTGGTTGGAGAGGACGTGGAAGGCCTGGAGGGCGCTCCTGCCCCCTTGTTCCTCCGTGACGACTGGCAATAGGTGGTGGACGCCATGCCCACCTTCGGTGGGAGTGGCCTGGTGCCAGAGGTGCCTCCTGAGGGCCAGGAGACGGCGGCGCCGATGAAGTTGTCCTCCGATGATTCCCGCGGAGGAGAGGAGGAAGACGAGGAAGAAGAGGAGCACGACTCGGAGGAGACCACTGAGGGGACGGGGGAGACTTTCCCTTGGCGCAGGGCCAACATCCTCCACACCCTGCCGGACAACGACGAGGCCAACACCAAGCGAGGGGGAGAGGACCCGCCCATGATCCCGAAGAAGGACAAGTCGGGGCTGATCTCCTGAGGGGTTACTCCGGCCCTAGCACTGCTCGAAGCTAGCTCCAGCCCTTCTAGTGCGCCCTCCTCTGCCTCTGGACCTCCCAAGGCTGCGCCCCGCAAGAGGCTCTCGGGCTTTAAGCTCGGTAGGAGGCCACCGGAATACGCCGCGATTGACCAGTAAGTATTCGAACTCTGCCTTGCTCTTGTTTTTGCTGTCAGGGCTTGACATCTTCCGTCACTTGGGTAGGCTGCCACCTGTGGTGAAGAGACTGAAGGGGGACACGATGGCTCTGCTTGGGGCAAGCTCACCCATTGTGGCCGCGCCTTGGTCTGCGGGAAGGGGAGGCAGCAGAGCTCGCACCTCCCCTGCCTGGTCGTCCTCGCAAGGACAGGAGGAGCGCCCTGGCGGGGTGCCAGCCCCCATGGACCCGCTGGCTCTAGAGCCGCCGGCACTTGATGTTGTCGCTGAAGTTGCCAAGGCTCAGGAGCTTCCAGTCTCCCAAGCTGTGATCATGCTGCCGTCTCCTCCTCCTGCTCCACTAATCCCTGCCTCCTCTGCCTCCTCCGCCGCCTTGGACCGTGCCGCTACTGAGCTAGGCCAGCTGCGGGAAGACCTCTAGGGCGCCAACCCCCGCCTGGTGGCCGGGCACCTGGAGCTGATCTCTGGTTGGGTTGACTCTGACACCTCCGCCCGAGCGGCGCTGAGCCAGGCTGTGGCGGCTTCCGAGGAGGAGAAGCAAGTCGCCACCCAGGCCATGGCCGCTCGCGACACGGCGTTGAAGGATGCTTCAATTGTCCAGGGCCGTTGCAAGGCGCCGGAGGATGAGCTACAGGGCCTGCGCGATGAGCTTGCCAAGGAGGCTCACGATCGCCAGGCAAGGGAGGAAGTGATGAAAGCTCGGGAGGCCGCCATCGGGGACCGTGACGCCAAACTGACCGCTGGCCGCAGCCGACTGAAGACTCTGGAGCAGAAGCTGAAGGCGGAGAGGACCAAGCTGGATGCCAAGGCGAAGGTCTTGGCCGAGGATTGAGTGGCCTTCGCGGATTATGAGGAGAGATCTCACAGGGCGCTGAAGTCACTTTACGATGATGGTCTGGAGAAGCCGCTGGCCGGAGCCACGGACGGCCCCGCCAAGCTGCTTCCCTTCCTAGTCGAAGCGCTTGAGGAGGTCATGACCGGCATCGGCCCCATGGCCGAGGTTGAAGGTCGCGCCCTTTCTTCTGCGGCGCTGACCTGGATCCTCAGCCACATCTACCTTCGCAACCCCGACGCCAACCTTGACGATCTGCTGGAGCCTGTGGATACCGAGCGCTCCGCACTGCTGCTGAAGCCATGAAGGGCCGAGCGGAAGCCTTGCTGGCGAAGTTCCGCGCCTTCGCCACTGCGCCCAAGGTAGGTACCGCTGGTTCCGCGGCCTCGGGAGGTGGAGCTGCCAGGCGCAACTCCACCACGGAGGTGGGGCTTCTGGCGAATGACGGCGCTGCTCAAGGGTGATCTCCTATCGGCTTTTTCCCTGTCTCAACTCCTGCAACATGCACCGTGCCTCGTGGAGGCGTTAAACTTGTGTTTGGTATCGTAAGGACAATTTGTGGTTTGTAATATTTGCTTCTGAATTTGCGAGATTTTGCGGTTTCCTTCCTATTTGCTTTGTGTTCTACGTCGGCAGGGCCCGACCCCGCGCATACCTCAACCGCCGTTAGCCCCGACCGGATCACCAGGACGGGACCAAGGAGTGAGGGGCTACGTGATAAGTTAGGCTCCTGAGTCGCGATGCTCAGGAGTCCCCCTTGACGCGCAAACAACAAATAGGGAGGGGGTGTAGGAGTAGATCTGTCATTCTACGTCGGCAGGGCCCGGCCCCGCGCATACCTCAACCGCCGTTAGCCTTGCGAAACTAAGGAGTGAGGGGCTACGTGACCAGTTAGGCTCCTCAGTCGCGATGCTCAGGAGTCCCTCTTGACGCTCAAACGGTCTTCATACCTTGGCTCCGCTCGGGGAGAGGCGCGCGACGACCAGGTCCGAGGGACCTGGCTGGGTGGCGTGCGCTCGGGCGTGACCCAAGCGCAGCCCCCATGTCCAGCCCCCTCGCGTGGCGCTCCCGAGGGGAGGCGTTGCGATGAGGCTAGACACTGAGCTCTGGGCTCCCTGAGGTTGATACAGCCGTGGGCTGCCCTCAGTTGTTTATCACCAGCGCGGAGCATAACGCTTTCGTATGTGTATGGGCATAGCCGCTCCTCGACAGTGTCATCAGCCAGCATGGAGCATGGTGCTTCCACTAGTACGTGGGAGGGGGGCCCCCTCCGGGAGGAGCCCCCAGGGCATGTACAGCCCCGCCCTAACACGTGGCCGGCACGGTAGGGCTAGACGAGGTGTATCTGGGCACTCATGAGCCAGCATGAGACTCATGAGGACCTACCTCAAGGCGGTTTGCACCTGATCTTGAGGCTTGGGCGGCCGAGTGTTCCTGCAAGGTGGTTAGGTACAAATGCTCTACGTCCTCAGGTCCCGGCCCTCGAGCGAGCTCAGCCGCCGCTGGTATGCCACGTAGCGATGCCGTGGACAAGGCCAGGGGGTGAGGGCTGGAGAGCCAGTAAGAGATCCTGAGTCGTGATGCTCAGGTGCCCTCTTTTAATGTGCAAGCGATTTGTATGGGGGAGAAAAGGGGCGCGGTAGGCAGGAGATGATAATCATAGGCAGGTTAAGCATGGAGGCAAACTGGCTTAGATATATGCAGAAAGGATACATGCCACTGGGTCAGGCCGAGCGGCTTGGGGATGATGCAGCCCGAGGGGCGCCCCCAACAAGGTAAACTGAAGACATAAGCAAAAGGGATACACGCCGTAGGGATAGACCCACGCGACCTGGGAATAATGCAGCCCTGAGGGTGCTCACAGCTGAAATGAAACTCGAGAGATGTCACCTGATACCATTGTAGAGCGGGTGTTGAAGTAGCTGACGATGCGCGGTGAAGAGGCTGATCCTCATGAGCCACCGAAGCCCTGAGCCTCGGGAGGCTCTTGGGGTCCAGGCGGCTCCTCGAGGACCATATCCATCTCCGCTAGGACCGCGTGGTGCCTGGCCTCCTGAGCTGCCAGAATGCTCCGCAAAAGACGCTGGTGAGCGACAGCCGTGTTCGGCAGACCGAAGGACATGCGAACATAGCTGTGCGGCGGACCCTCGCAGCGTCCCACGTGTGAAGGCCAGAGGCGCTCCTGAGACGCGACTCGGCTGAGCCCTGGGTAGTCGATGCAGACACGCAGCCCACCATCCTCACCTGGATGGGGAGCTACGCCAGGTAGGCGGTGATCGCCGCACATGACTCATGATTCTTGAAGCTCCTGAGTGGCCTTGGTGATGAACTCCTGAGGGTTGGTCCTTCCTTGCCCCATGCCTTCCTGAGGAAAACGTGCGCATAGCACGCCTCCAAGTGGTGCCCGAGCACCTCCCTTGTGATCCCAGCAAAGTCTGAGGCCCTCCAGGAGAGAGCCATTGAGCCTTGCCCGAGGAGGGCACCGGGCGCGCCTCCCTATGCGACGATGGGAGGCGCCCCTTGCACGAGCGCAGATCCTGACGCGATGCCTCCGGAGATGCCTACCTCCGGAGGCCTTGAGCTGGGTGATGTCTTCTTCTTCTTGGGAACTGCCTCGGGAGGATTCCCGCTCTTGCCATCTGGGTCCTCGACTAATGCAGCTTGGAAGACGTGCTCGAGGGAGCACACCACATCCTTCTCCTCGCAGGGGACTGTGATGATTCCGCCGCTTCCCAGCATCTTGAGGACATTGTAACCATGGTGAGTCACCGCCATGAACTTGGCCAGGGCTGGATACCCGAGGATGGCATTGTATGGCAGGCGAATATGGGCAACGTCAAAGTCGATGAGCTCGGTATGGTAGTTCTTGCGCTGTCCAAAGGTGACAGGGAGGCGAACCTGCCCTATCGGAGTGGTGGAGCCGTCAGTGACTCCTGAGAAAGGCTTGGTTGGCTGAAGCTGATCATATGGTACTTGGAGATTGTTGAACGTCTCGATGGATAGAATGTTGAGTCCTGCGCCGCCATCGATGAGGGTCCTGGTAACTTGCACATTGCTAATGACTGGGGAGCAAAGCATTGGGAGGACGTCAGCTGTCGCTACACACTTGAGCTGATCTGCTGAGATGAACGTGATGGCGCATGTGGACCACCTGAGAGGGCGCGTGGCCTCGAGCTTGGGGAGGACTGCATTCACCTCGTAAGCAAACTGCTTGAAGATGCGCTGAGAGGCTGGGGCCTGGGCTCCACCCAAGATGCAAGCGATAGCACGCGGCTCCTGGAAGCCCCCAGCCCCCTCGTCTTGGTGGTGGTCGTCATTCCTTCTTGGTGGTGGTGGCAGAGGAGGATGGCCTGTGTTGCCCCGAGGGCGGTCCTCATGAGGCTGATCCCTCCAAGCCCCCTCGCGAGGCTGGTCCTGCCAGCGATCCTCGCGAGGGCGGTCACGCCACTCCTGGTGAGGGCCTCGGTCGTCCCATCGTCCTCCACCTCTTCCTCCTCCTCGGCCGTAGCCCCGGTCGTTGCGCTCGGGGCGTCGACCGATGCGTCCTTCTCGAACGGCTCTGAGCTCCTGGCATTCGTTGGTGTTGTGGGTATAGAGGTTGTGGTAGGCGTAGAATCGGCTACCCTTGGATGACTCCGGCTGGTCCCTGCCGCGCTTCGTGTCTGGTTCTGCTGCGAGCACAACTGCTCCTTTGCGCTTCACGTCCTTGGCCTTGGCTTTCTTCTCTTCTGGGTCAGCAGCTGGAAGCTCAAGAAGGGAGAGGCGCCCCTCCTCAGCCCTTGCACACTTGGTCGCCATGTTGAACAGCTCCAGAGATTTGCATAGATCCTCGTGGATAGACAGCTCCTCCTTCATCTTGACATCACGGACGCCGTCAGAGAACGCTGAGATGATGGCTTCCTCGGTTACCTTGGGAATCTTGAGGCGAGCGCTGTTGAAGCGCTGGATGTACTTCTGCAAGATCTCTCCGGGTTGCTGCTTGATGTGGCGCAGGTCGCCCATGACTGGAGAACAGTCATGAGTGCCTTGGAAGTTGGCGATGAAGCGGGTGCGCATCTCGTCCCACGAGGAATCGAGCCGGGAGGCAGGTTCAGGAGCCAGGTGCGGGCACCATCTTTGAGCGCCATGGGAAACCAGTTCTCCCTGACCTTTTCGTCTCCGTTGGCCACCTCGATGCCCAGCTCGTAGAGCTGCAGGAACTCCGTAGGGTCGGCAGTGCCGTCGTAGCAAGGAGGCAGATCTGGCTTGAACTTGCCCGGCCAGGCGACACTGCGTACCTCGGTGGTGAAGGCGCAGCAGCCTACAGTGGTCACTGGAGCCCTTTGCAGACGCTGGGCTTGCTCTTGGAGATTCCCGCACGCCATCGCTAGGGGCAGCGCGGGGTCTTGACGTGCTGGCGCAGGGACGCGATCTTGACGTGCTGGAGCAGGGAGCACGCGAGCACCTTCTTGGGGACGAGGGATTTCCTGGCAGCTCCTCTCTTGTCGCGCGGGCGCTGGACGCGGTGGGTCTCGTCCAGGGGCTGCGCGCCTTGGAGCCAGGGCACCTTCTTGGGGAGGAGGTGGCGGAGGCACCTCCTGAGCTGCGTCGCCCACGCAGGACGGAGGGCGAGGCAACGAGAGGGACGGCGCAGGAGAGCCCCCTGCGGCTCTGACGAGCTCGGTGATGCGAGCAAGCTACTCCTCGTAGAGGTCGTCGATGGGGCGGTAATGCAGGAGCTCACGTGCCAGGAGCAACGCGGCCAGCGCGTCCGTGGGAGCGCGACAAGCATGAGACGATGAACCAACTGGAGTCAGTGACGGAGTGGCGGTGCGGCCTTCCCGCCGCATCGAGGGATGCAGCGATGATGCTTGCTGCTCGTTCCCCGCCGGGCCGGTGGCGGCGTTGGCGGCAGGCGACGGAGAACGACGAGGAGGCCCATCGACGGGGGCCGTCTGGGCGACGCTCGCCGCCCCACGCTCGGCGCGAGCTCGGCGAGAATCCGCCATGGATGCGACGGAACGCGGAACTGCGGAAAGAGGATTTCGGCGCACCCCTACCTGGCGCGCCAAATGTCAGATATCGGGTTCCGGCAAAACCCTAAAGGTTCAAACTCTGGGGTGCGCATGAAGATCTTCTCCCTACCGATCCGTGCCCCAAAGCCTCGTCGCAAATCTAAGCTACTCGATGAACAACACGAGGGACACAAGGTTTATACTAGTTCGGGCCACCGTTGTGGTGTAATACCCTACTCTAGTGTGTGGTGTGGTGGATTGCCTCTGGGGTTGATGGTGAACAGTACAGAGGAAGAACAGCCTCGCGAGGGGTGTTCTTGAGCTGGTGCGGTGTTCTACTTGGGATGGATTCGATATGTTCTCCCTCCGATCTCCTCTCTATGATGGTGGCTATCTCTATTTATAGAGGCCCTGGTCCTCTTCCCAAATATTGAGCGGGAAGGGAGCCAACAATGACCATTTTGAAGGGGGACAGCTAGTACAAGTTATCCTGACTAAAGTTGGTCTTCGACTGCCAAAGGCACTGGTGATGACGTCGTCTTGGGCTCCACGGTGACCTCCGTCCTGCCGCTCTGCTGGTCTTGGTCTCGTTGCACCGATATGGTAACCTTTGCTTGATGCCTCGGTACTCTGCACCTGCGCCTGCCCCCTTTGCACCAAAGAGGAAACGAGGACACTGCACAGGCTGGCGCCCGCCTGATCTCGATCATTATGGCTTGCGTCACGAGCACCTCGCGAGGTACTCCTTGCCTTGATCTCTCCACCTCCTCGCGATCCTGCCTGGTGAGGCCGCCCTTGAGGAAGCCTTGCGTCGTCCGCCCCGCGAGGCTTGGCCCCTCGCGAGGGTCTTGAGCTTGGGTTGATGAAGACGGGCCGTAGTGGGCCACTGCTTGAGCCACGCCGTAGGCCGCAGGCAGGCAAGTCTGGGGACCCCCGTTCCTAGAACGCCGACAGGCCAAAGGGCAGATCATCCCTACCCCGAAACCCCAGGAAAGGGTAGTATTCCTTTCTCACTTCGTCCGCGGGCTGGGATTCCCCCTCCACCCGTTCGTCTGTGAACTAATGTTCTACTACGGGCTGGATTTCCATGATCTGGCCCCCAACTTCATCCTCAACATCCCGGCGTTCATCGTCGTGTGCGAAGCCTTCTCCACATTACGCCCCACTTCGGCCTATGGCTAAAGACCTTCAGCGTGAAGCTAAAGGTGGTGGGTGGCCAACAAGCGGAGTGCGGGGGCGCCATGGTGGGCAAGATGCCCAATGTCACCTGGCCTGAAGGCTTCTTTGTGGAGAACGTGAAGGGGTGGAAATCGGGGTGGTTGATAACCCACAAGTATAGGGGATTGCAACAATTTTCGTGGGTAGAGTATTCAACCCAAATTTATTGATTCGACACAAGGGGAGCCAAAGCATATTCTCAAGTATTAGCAGTTGAGTTGTCAATTCAACCACACCTAGATAACTTAGTATCTGCAGCAAAGTATTTAGTAGCAAAGTAGTATGATAGTAATGGTAACAGTGGCAAAAGTAAAGATAGCAGTTTTGTAGTAATTGTAACAGTAGCAACGGAAAAGTAAATAAGCAAAGCACAATATGTGAAAAGCTCGTAGGCATTGGATCAGTGATGGATAATTATATCGGATGCGATTTCTCATGTAATAGTTATAACATAGGGTCACACAGAACTAGCTCCAGTTCATCAATGTATTGTAGGCATGTATTCCGAATATAGTCATACGTGCTTATGGAAAATAACTTGCATGACATATTTTGTCCTACCCTCCCATGGCAGCAGGGTCCTAGTGGAAATTAAGGGATATTAAAGCCTCCTTTTAATAGAGTACCGGACCAAAGCATTAACACATAGTGTATACATGAACTCCCCAAACTACGGTCATCACCGAGAAGTATCCCGATTATTGTCACTTCGGGGTTGTCAGATCATAACACATAATAGGTGACTATAGACTTGCAAGATAGGATCAAGAACTCACATATATTCATGAAAACATAATAGGTTCAGATCTGAAATCATGGCACTCGGGACCTAGTGACAAGCATTAAGCATAGCAAAGTCATAGCAACATCAATCTCAGAACATAGTGGATACTAGGAATCAAACTCTAACAAAACTAACTTGATTACATGGTAAATCTCATCCAACCCATCACCGTCCAGCAAGCCTACAATGAAATTACTCACGCACGGCGGTGAGCATCATGAAATTGGTGATGGAGGATGGTTGATGATGACGACGACGACGAATCCCCCTCTCCGGAGCCCTGAATGGACTCCAGATTAGCCCTCCCAAGAGAGATAGGGCTTGGCGGCGGCTCCGTATCGTAAAACGTGATGAAACTTTCTCTCTGATTTTTTCTTCGTGAAATGGAATATATAGAGTTGGAGTTGAGGTCGGTGGAGCATTAGTGGGCCCACGAGACAGGGGGGCACGCCCAGGGGGAGGGGGCATGCCCCCACCCTCGTGGATAGGGTGTGGGTCCCCTGGCCTTGATTCTTTTGGCAGTAGTTTTTATATTTTCCAAAAGTTATCCGTGGATTTTCAGGACATTCTAAGAACTTTTGTTTTCTGCACAATAAACAACACCATGGCAGTTCTGCTGAAAACAGCGTCAGTCCGGGTTAGTTTCATTCAAATCATGCAAGTTAGAGTCCAAAACAAAGGCAAAAGTGTTTGGAAAAGTAGATACGTTGGATGCATATCAACTCCCCCAAGCTTAAACCTTTGCTTGTCCTCAAGCAATTCAGTTAATAAACTGAAAGTGATAAAGGAAAACTTTTACAAACTCTGTTTGCTCTTGTTGTTGTAGATATGTAAAGCAAGCTTTCAAGTTTTCAGCAAAGATTATGAACTAACCATATTCACAATAACACTTAGGTCTCATGTGTACTCATATCAATGGCATAATCAACTAGCGAGCAATAATAATAAAACTCGGATGACAACACTTTCCCAAAACAATCATAATATGATATAACAAGATGGTATCTCGCTAGCCCTTTCTGAGACCACAAAACATAAATGCAGAGCACCTTTAAAGATCAAGGACGGACCAAAAATTGTAATTCATGGTAAAAGAGATCCAGTCAAGTCATACCCAATATAAACTAATAGTAATGCATGCAAATGACAGAGTGCTCTCCAGCGGGTGCTTTTTAATAAGAAGGTGATTACTCAACATAAAAGTAAATAGATAGGCCCTTCGCAGAGGGAAGCAGGGATTTGTAGAGGTGCCAGAGCTCGATTTTAAAATAGAGATGAATAACATTTTGAGCGGTATACTTTTACTTTCAAAGCAACAACTATGAGATGGCGATATCTTCCATGCTACACACATTATAGGCAGTTCCCAAACAGAATGGTAAAGTTTATGTTCCCCCACCACCAACAAGCACACTCCACGGCCATCTGAAACAACAGGGTACCGTCCATACCAACAATAGTCCTAGGGGAGTTTTGTTCTAATTATTTTGATTTTCTTTGATCTTTTTGATCATGGGACCGGGCATCCCGGTTACCAGCCATTTTATCGTGAATGAGGAGCGGAGTCCACTCCTCTTGAGAATAGCCCACCTAGCATGGAAGATACAAACAGCCCTAGTTGATACATGAGCTGCTAGAGCATACAAAATAGAATTTTATTTGAAGGTTTGGAGTTTGGCACATACAAATTTACTTGGAACGGCAGGTAAATACCGCATATAGTAAGGTATGGTGGACTCATATGGAATAACTTTGAGGTTTATAGAGTTTGGATGCACAAGCAGTATTCCCGCTTAGTACAGGTGAAGGCTAGCAAAAGACTGGGAAGCGACCAACTGAGAGAGCGACAACAGTCATAAACATGCATTAAAATTAATCAACACCGAGTGCAAGCATGAGTAGGATATAATCCACCATGAACATAAATATCGTGAGGGGTATGTTGATTTGTTTTCAACTACATGCGTGAACATGTGCCAAGTCAAGCCACTCAAATCATTCAAAGGAGGATAGCATCCTATCATACCACATCACAACCATTTTAATAGCATGTTGGCACGCAAGGTAAACCATTATAAGCTCCTAGCTAATTAAGCATGGCATAAGCAACTATAATCTCTAATTGTCATTGCAAGCATGTTTATTCATAATAGGATGAATTAGGAACGATGAACTCATCATATTTAGAAAAACAAGAGAGGTCGAGTTCATACCAGCTTTTCTCATCTCAATCAGTCCATCATATATCGTCATTATTGCCTTTCGCTTGCACGACCGAACGGTGTGTATAATAATAATAGTGCACGTGCATTGGACTAAGCTGGAATCTGCAAGCATTCAATTCAAGGGACAAGACAAGGTAATAGGCTCTAAATTAAATCAAATCATGCATATGAGAGCCACTAAGCATTTTCATTAAGGTCTTCTCCTCTCGACCCCCAAAGGAAAGAAAATAAAATAAAACTATTTACACGGGAAAGCTCCCAACAAGTAAAAGAAGAATGAGAAATCTTTTTGGGTTTTCATTTAATTGCTACTACAAGCATGGAAATTAAGCTAACTATTTTCGTTGGTTTTCTTAAGGTTTATCAAACACACAAGAAGAAAGCTAGAAAAGGAAAATAAACTAGCATGGATAATACAATTAAAGAGTATGATCACCGACAACTAGAATAAGTGTGTGAACATGAATGTAAAGTCGGTGAGAAATACGTACTCCCCCAAGCTTAGGCTTTTGGCCTAAGTTGGTCTATGGCCATGGATAATAGCTACTCTCCCCGGTGTACTGAGGAGTGTCATCAGGATACCACTGGCTAGCGATCTCCTCCGGATCCCACTGATAAGATGATGGACGATAACGGTCCAGTGGAGGTTCCGATGATGGAAGATAAGGGTCCAGTGGAGGTTCCGGCTCAGGCTCTGGAGCGAATGTCTAGCCTCGATGCGCGTACACAGCCTTCGGCAAGACAAGGTAATGCCCTGCAGTTAAATCAAACAACAAAGGCGCAGACAGGGTAATAATCTCATTGTGTTTCTTATTAAATCTCAAGTTATACAGGAGCATCTTATCATCATTGTTAACAATAAACTCATGCTATACCATGCTCCTGTAATCTAAAAAGGTAGGAGGCAGCAATGTCTCCTCTTTCTCATCATGTCTAATGGGTATCTCAAAATGTTTAGCAAGACGCGCAACATAGATACCTCCAAAGATGGGGCCCTTTGTACGGTTTAAGCTTAACCGTTTAGCAATAACGGCACCCATACTAAAAGTGTTATCACCGAATAAGGCATGGAATAGAATAATAATATCAGGAACACTGAAGTTTCCACTATTTCCACGACCAATTAAGCATCGACTAGCAAATATGGCAAAGTAGCGTAAAACAGGAAAAATGTATGCTAGTGATTCTCGCGTCGGAACCCTTCTTCGGATCCCCTACAGTAATAGTGTTAACAAAACCATCCACATCTTTACGATGTGGTTCATCTAAGCTGCCCTCAAAGGGTATTCTACAAGCCGTGCAAAAATTATGTAATGACATTTCCTTAGCCTCATCATATAACTGAAAAGATACTGAAGGAGGTGAATTCTTAGGATAATAGTAAAAGTTTTGCATGAAAGTATTGGTGAGTAAGAGATACTGATCGCTCCGGTCGTGGAGGAAGTCGGTGAGGCCCGCATTTTCAGCCAAAGAATAAAAGTCTTCATAAATCCTGGCTGCTCTCAAGAAATTATCACATGGCCACTCACAAGGCCTTACTTCCGCTACGCGAGGAAGATTATACTTGGTCTTTTCTTTCTCCTTATCTTGTTTATCCTTGGAGCCTTGGCTAGAAGAGCCCCTCAATAATCTCCTTATCATTTTCTGAAAATTGCCGAAATTTTTTAGTAACTTCAAAATAAAAGTGAATCAAACTAAACAAGATTGATAGCAACTACTCCCACAAGTGCCTAGAGCCTATATCATGCATTAGAATTACTTGGGACCTCATAAATTTGACATGCAAGCTCAAGAACAGGGTCATCTATGCAGCAAAAATTTGCAATGAATAAAGCACTAGAACAAAAACTAATTGGACCAATGGAGGAGTCACATACCAAGCAACAATCTCCCAAAGCAGTTTTGTGAATGGAGCTTTGAGCAAGGAGATCAAAAATTGCAGCAAAATGAGCTAGAACTCGTGCTTGAGCTGGATGGTTTTTTTGGGAGGAAGATGGAGTTTGTGGGTGCAGGAATAAGTGGAGGGGGGCCACCGTGGGCCCACGAGACAGGGGGCGCGCCCAGGGGGAGTGGGCGCGCCCTAGACCCTCGTGGCCAGGTGCTTGCCCCCCTCCCCGCTGTGTTCTCAGTGCCTAAAATCCTCAAATATTCCATAAAAAATCATACTAAATTTGCAGGGCATTTGGAGAACTTTTATTTTCAGGATATTTTTTATTGCAAGGATAATTCAGAAAACAGATAGATAATACTATTTTTGCTTTATTTATTCTAAATAACAGAAAGTAAAAAGAGGGTACAGAAGGTTGTGCCTTCTAGTTTCATCCATCTCATGATCATCAAAATGAATCCACTATCAAGGTTGATCAAGTCTTGTTAACTAACTCATTCCGAATAAAGCGGAACCGGAGAAATTTCAAATAACACTAGGTTACCTCAACGGGGATATGAACATCCCCAACAATAAGAATATCATACTTTTTCTTGACAGTAGGAAGAGGAAATTCAAAACCTCCAATAATGATAGTTGGACTTTTTCCAATAGAATTGATGCTATGAACTTGAGGTTGTTTTCTCGGAAAGTGTACTGTATGCTCATTACCATTAACATGAAAAGTGACATTACCTTTGTTGCAATCAATAACAGCCCCTGCAGTATTCAAAAAGGGTCTACCAAGGATAATCGACATACTATCGTCCTCGGGAATATCAAGAATAACAAAGTCCGTTAAGATAGTGACATTTGCAACCACAACAGGCACATCCTCACAAATACTGACAGGTATAGCAGTTGATTTATCAGCCATTTGCAAAGATATTTCAGTAGGTGTCAACTTATTCAATTCAAGTCTACGATATAAAGAGAGAGGCATAACACTAACACCGTCTCCAAGATCACATAAAGCAGTTTTAACATAATTTCTTTTAATGGAGTATGGTATGGTTGGTACCCCTGGATCTCCAAGTTTCTTTGGTATTCCACCCTTAAAAGTATAACTAGCAAGCATGGTGGAAATTTCAGCTTCCGGTATCTTTCTTTTATTTGTAATGATATCCTTCATACTTAGCATAAGGATTTACTTTAAGCATATCAGTTAAGCGCATACGTAAGAAGATAGGTCTAATCATTTCAGCAAAGCGCTCAAAATCCTCATCATCCTTTGTCTTGGATGGTTTAGGAGGAAAGGGCATGGGTTTCTGAACCCATGGTTCTCTTTCTTTACCGTGCTTCCTAGCAACAAAATCTCTTTTATCATAACGTCGATTCTTTGATTGTGGGTTATCAAGATCAACAACAGGTTCAATCTCTACATCATTATTATTGCTAGGTTGAGCATCAACATGAACATTATTATTAACATTATCATTAGGTTCATGTTCATCACCTGATTGTGTTTCAGCATCAGAAATAGAAATATCATTGGGATTCTCAGGTGTGTCTACAACAGGTTCACTAGAAGCATGCAAAGTCCTATCATTTTTCTTTTTCTTCTTTTTGGAAGAACTAGGTGCCACTAAATTATTTCTCTGAGAATCTTGCTCGATTCTCTTAGGGTGGCCTTCAGGATACAAAGGTTCTTGAGTCATTCTACCAGTTCTAGTAGCCGCTCTAACAGCAAAATCATGTTTATTATTTAATTCATCAAGCAAATCACTTTGAGCTTTAAGTACTTGCTTAGCTTGAGTGGTAACCATAGAAGCGTATTTGCTAATGAGTTTAAGTTCACCTTTAACTCTAGCCATATAATCACTCAAGCGTCCAATCTCGAAAGCATTATTCTTTAGTTCTCTACCAACATAAGCATTAAAACTTTCTTGTCTAGCCATAAAGTCATCAAATTCATCTAAACATGGGCTATGAAATTTAGTAGACGGGATTTCAACTTTATCATATCTATAGAGAGAATTTACCTTTACTACCTGTGTCGGGTTATCAAGACAATGTGTTTCTTCAACAGGCGGTATATTAAGACCATGTATTTCTTCAATATGAGGTAAATTCTTAACATCTTCAGCTTTAATACCTTTTTCTTTCATAGATTTCTTTGCCTCTTGCATATCTTTAGGACTGAGAAATAGAACACCCCTCTTCTTCGGAGTTGGTTTAGGAGTAGGCTCAGGAGTTGGCTCAATTGGCTCAGGAATTGGCTCAGGAAGAGTCCAATTATTTTCATTAGTCAACATATTATTCAATAGTAATTCAGCTTGGTCGTCTGTTCTTTCCCTGAAAACACAATCAGCACAACTATCCAAGTAGTCCTTGGAAGCATCGGTTAGTCCATTATAAAAGAAGATATCAAGTATTTCATTTTTCTTAAGAGGATGATCAGGAAAAGCATTTAGTAATCAGAGAAGCCTCCCCCAAGCTTGTGGGAGACTCTCTTCTTCGATTTGCACAAAATTATATATTTCCCGTAAGGCAGCTTGTTTCTTATAAGCAGAGAAATATTTGGCAGAGAAGTAATAAATCATATCCTGGGGACTACGCACACAACCAGGATCAAGAGAATTAAACCAAGTTTTAGCATCACCCTTCAATGAGAACGGAAATATCTTAAGGATATAATAATAGCGAGACTTCTCATCATTAGTAAACAAGGTGGCTATATCATTTAACTTGGTAAGATGTGCCACAACAGTTTCAGATTCATTGCCATAAAAAGGATCGGATTCAACCAAAGGAATAATTTCAGGATCAACAGAGAATTCATAATCCTTATCAGTAACACAGATAGGTGAAGTAGGAAAAGCAGGGTCATGTTTCATTCTAGCATTAAGAGATTGCTGCTTCCATTTAGCTAATAACTTCTTAAGATCATATCTATCATTGCAAGCAAAAATAGCTCTAGCAGCTTCTTCATCCATAACATAACCCTCAGGAACAACAGGCAATTCATACTTAGGGGGAGAACCTTCATCATCACTATTATCAATAATTCCATTCTCTCTAACCCTAGCAAGTTGTTCATCAATATATTCACCTAATGGCACAATAGTATCAAGCATAGAAGTAGTTTCATCATAAGTATCATGCATAGCAGAAGTGGCATCATCAATAACATGTGACATATCAGAATTTATAGTAGTAGCAGGTTTAGGTGTCGCAAGCTTACTCAAAACGGAAGGAGAATCTAGTGCAGAGCTAGATGGCAGTTCCTTACCTCCCCTCATAGTTGAGGGAAAAATCTTAGTTCTTTCGTCTTTCAAGTTCTTCATAGTGATCAGCAGATATAAATCCCAAGTGACTCAAAGAATAGAGCTATGCTCCCCGGCAACAGCGACAGAAAATAGTTGATAACCCACAAGTATAGGGGATCGCAACAGTTTTTGAGGGTAGAGTATTCAACCCAAATTTATTGATTCGACACAAGGGGAGCCAAAGAATATTCTCAAGTATTAGCAGTTGAGTTGTCAATTCAACCACACCTGGATAACATAGTATCTGTAGCAAAGTATTTAGTAGCAAAGTAGTATGATAGTAATGGTAACATTGGCAAAAGTAAAGATAGCAGTTTTGTAGTAATTGTAACAGTAGCAACGGAAAAGTAAATAAGCAAAGCACAATATGTGAAAAGCTCATAGGCATTGGATCAGTGATGGATAATTATGTTGGATGCGATTCTGTCAGTGTTCTGGGAACGGGGTGTCACGCCCAAGATGCGACCCTATCCTAAAGGAACTCGAAGGTCCCACCAAGGATAGAAGCGCATCTTGAAGACGCTTTTGCAAGGTGGATATCATTACATCAACATTACATAATAGTGGGGATACATCCAATACATACAATGTCACATGAATACAACAATACAACATACAAGAACAACATCCGACTACGGATGAATCATAAACAGAAACTCAAACAATATCCACCCTGCTAGCCCAGGCTGCCGACCTGGAACCTATCCCCTGATCGAAGAAGAAGCAGAAGAAGAACTCCAAACAAGTAAACATCGCTCTCGCGTCATGATCATCGCAAAACCTGTACCTGCAACTGTTGTTGTAGTAATCTGTGATCCACGAGGACTCAGCAATCCCATTACCATGGGTATCAAGACTAGCAAAGCTTAATGGGAAAGGGGTAAAGTGGTGAGGTTGCAGCAGCGACTAAGCATGATATGGGGGCTAACATACGCAAATGAGAGCGAGAAGAGAAACAAAGGAATGGTCGTCAACTAGTAATGATCAAGAGGTGATCCTGAACTCCTACTTACGTCAATCATAACACAGAAACCGTGTTCACTTCCCGGACTCCGCCGAGAAGAGACCATCACGGCTACAAACGCGGTTGATGCATTTTAATTCGGATCTGGTGTCAAGTTATCTACAACCGGACATTAACAAATTCCCATCTGCCACATAACCGCGGGCACGACTCTCGAAAGTTTAAACCCTGCAGGGGTGTCCCAACTTAGCCCATGATAAGCTCTCGCGATCAACGAAGGATATTCCTTCTCCCAGGAAGACCCGATCAGTCTCGGAATCCCAGTTTGCAAGAAATTCCAAAAATGGTAAAACAAAACCAGCAAGACCGCCCGATGCGCCGACATCCCGATAGGAGCTGCACATATCTCGTTCTCAGGGCAACACCGGATAAGCTAAGCGTACATGTACCGATGTAACCCAAGTTGCCAAGGGATGGTCCCGCACGGTGCTCTACTTTGGACCAACACTTAGACAAGCATTGGCCCGGGGGGGGGGGGCGGGGGGCTATAATAAAGATGACCCTTGGGTTAATTACTCCCAAGGGAAAGGTAGGTGGTGGTGAGGCAAATGGTAAAACCAAGGTTGGGCCTTGCTGGAGGAGTTTTATTCAAAGCAAACTGTCAGGGGGGTCCCATAAATCACCCGACCGCGTTAGGAACGCAAAATCCGGGAACATAACACCTGTATGACGGAAACTAGGGCGGCAAGAATGGAACAAAACACCAGGCATAAGGCCGAGCCTTCCACCCTTTACCAAATATATAGATGCATTAATAATATAAGAGATATTGTGATATCCCAACATAACCCTGTCCACCATGGAGCAATCTTCAACTTCACCTGCAGCTAGCAACGCTATAAGAGGGGCTAAGCAAAGCGGTAACATAGCCAAACAATGGTTTGCTAAGAAGGGTGTCAAAGGTTAGAGGTTCATGGCAATTTGGGAGGCTTGAAGAGCAAAACATAGGTAACGCAGCAAAGCGATAGAACGAAGCAACTAGCATAGCAATGATAGTAGTGAGATCCAGGGTAGCGATCATCTTGCCTGAAATCCCGCAAGGAGGAAGAACGAGTCCATGAAGAAGATGAAGCCACGAAGACGAACCACATGTAGACGAACGCATCCTCACGATCGCAACGAAACGAGAACTATCGAGAAGAAGCACACAACATGGTAAACACACCACACATAGACAAAACATGATGCACAACAAGCATGATGCATGACCAAGCTACATGAAGCTACTCATGGCAAGAGATGATGCAAACAAGAGCAACACATCAAGGCAAGTCTAAATGAGGCCGGAAACAACATATAACAATTCCGATAAGTCCTCATATGCAAATTTCGAAATTGGTCCAGATCTGAATAAACCTTATGTTCAAGTTGTTAAACAGCAAGTTAAGATGCACCAAGAGAATCTACACGAAATTCTAGTCAAGTTACATATAAAGTTCATTAGATTCGGAGCTACGGCCTAGAAGATATGAGCAAAACAAGTTAAACATGGCATTGATGCAAAATGCACCCAAACATCAAGCAAACACACCAAAACAAGGATGCAACATGATAATATGAAGCTACATGCAAAATCAAGCAAGTTTCATATAGAGCACACTCAAAACGGAGCAACGGTTCAACACATACACTATATACAAAGCATAACGACAATCTGTCCATAACAGCAACTAGGCATATTGCAAGCATCAAAACAACATGCTACAGCACCCCAAAATAATAACAAAAGGCATGGGCATGAAGTATAGGTAAAGCATGACAAAACATGAACACTGAGCTATCTCCAGAAACAACTAGAACATGCTCAAAAAGACATGGAAAGATTGCAAATAATAACAGTTTCAGACTTTAGCAGAAATAACATCAGGTTGCAATGTTTAGAGCTATCAAACAACATGTTACAGGAAGCTATCATGGCAAACAAAGGCATGGCATGGAAATACTAATTGCATAGATCAAAAGTCCCTTACTGACCATGAGCCAAAAAGGATCAGAAGATATGATGGCACCCATGTAAACATGGCAAGTTATATTACAGATTCATACATGGCAGGAAGAACAATAAGTAGGCATGTTGGTGAGCTTGAAACACTCACCACAGAGCAATACATGACATGGCAAGGCAACCAACAGTAAGAAGACATGTTTATGAAGCTAAACATGGCAAGAGCAAGTTCATAGGGTGCATGGATCACTAGCAAACAATCATGGAAACATTGAACTTAATGTTAACAGGCTGACAACAACATTATTTAGCAAGTTTGGAGCAAGATAACAACATGATACAGCAGGCTATAAATGCAACCAGGAGCATGAATTGATAGAGCAAGACATGTAGATCAAAACATATTTAGTGATCATCTCCAGATTATGCACACAATGACTTGTAGCAGCAGGTTAACATGGCAACAAAATATAACAGAATTTGTCAGGAAAACAGCAACAACAAGTACCCTACTTAACAAGTTTGATGCACTCAGCACACAACTCACAAAAATACATGGTTTGCACCTTTGGAAAGATGACATATCATAGATCAAAACACATGAAGACATCAACCTCATAGGATGCACACATCAATCATGGCAAAAATGACAAATGAGCATGTTATAACAGTTTCAGCAGGTTAACATCAACATGCACTCTTCCAATAGCATTTCGGGCATCAAGATGAGCTCAAATAAAAATGATGCAATGGAATGAAATGAAGTACTCGTCGAGGCAAACAATTTGACGCATTACACGCACGAAACGGAGCTACGGATGCAGA
The DNA here is from genome assembly GCA_963921465.1 of Triticum timopheevii. Taxonomy (NCBI): domain Eukaryota; kingdom Viridiplantae; phylum Streptophyta; class Magnoliopsida; order Poales; family Poaceae; genus Triticum; species Triticum timopheevii. The sequence continues at coordinate 446,260,976 of OY997272.1, forward strand.
GATACGGCATGATGAACAAGGCATGATAATGTAAATAATCTGGGACTTGGACGAATTTCGGGGTCAACCTTGTCGGATCTCAGATCTAGATCCGGGCACGGAGCTCGAGGTTGGCCGGAGTGGATGCGGTGGCCGGGGCAGGGAAGGTCGCCGGAGGCCGGGAGGAGGCGGATCCGGTCGGAGGGAGGCCGAGGTGGCGGGGTCCGGCGCGGGAGGGCGACGGCGGAGCACGGGCGCGGCGGCCGGGCACGGCCCCGGGCTGGAACCGGCCGGGCGGCGCGGAGGCGGGCCGGCGAAGGGCGGCAGGGCGACTTGGCGATGGGGCGGCGGTGAGCGCAGGCGGCGGCGGGCGGAGGCGCGCGGCCACCGGCGGGAAGAGAGGCGGGGCGCGGCGGAGGGTGGAGCCCGGCGGCGGCGGCGAGGGCCGGCTCGGGGCAGGCGGCGTCCGCGGGCGCGCGGCGGCGGCGGGCGGGCCGCGCGGGCCCGACGCGGGCCCCACGGGCCGGCGGCGCGGACAGCGGCAGGAGAGGGACACGCGGCGGCCTCCGATTGGGCGAAAGCGCGGCGGCGGACGCGTCCGGCCAGGGCGGACGTGTCCGGCGCTGAGAGGGAGGAGATCTAGGGTTTCGGGGGGAAAACATCCGCGAAAATGGAGGGGGAGGACCTATTTATAGATTCTGGGAGCTAGGAGAGTCCAAATGAGGAGCGGTTTTCGGCCACGCGATCGTGATCGAACGACCGAGAGCATGGAGGGGAGTTTGCTGGGTTTTGGGCCACTTTGGAGGGGGTGTTGGGCTGCACACAAAAGAGGCTTAACGGTTCCCCGGTTAACCGTTGGAGTATCAAACGACCTCCAAATGGCACGAAACTTGACAGACGGTCTACCGATGCTATACCAAGGCCGCTTGGCAAACCTCGGGCCATTCCGAGAATGTTTAACACCCGCACACGAAAAGAGGCAAAAGGGGGCGCCGGGGGACATAGGAGTGCCGGATTGCAAAATGGACAACGGGGAAAATGCTCGGATGCATGAGACGAACACGTATGCAAAATGAAATGCACATGATGACATGGTATGAAATGCATATGATGACATGGCAAAGTGCAACACGCAAGCAAATGACATGGCAAGGACGGTGAATAACTGGCGGACACCTGGCGCATCGAAACCGGGGCGTTACAACACTCCTCCACTAACAAGAGATCTCGTCCCGAGATCTTAGGACCGAGATGGAAGGGAAAAGGGATGAGGTGAAACAAGAGCTTAAGAAAAGAAGCAAAGAATCGAGGGCACTCGAGAAGAAGAGAGGAACAACGAGAATGATGAGAAACACCACCAAAATTACTGAGGTACTCCGGGAGAATGAAAAACCAAAGAGGTTGAGCCAACAATGAAAGAATTTGAAAGCGATCTTGGAGAAGGCATGTGACAGATGGAATCCATTCTTACATCACACTTGAAAAGAATTAGGAATGGCTCCGGAATAATTAGAAGAGTCAGGTAAGATCCTGGGAAAAGACCTGTGGGTTATGGCCCACTGAAAAGATAACATCGTTGGGAAAAGGATCGTTGAAGAGAGAGATGATGCACCGGAACGATTGAAATATTTGAATGAGGGGACAACCTCGAATTAATTCGACCACAGGCGAATCTCCTGAGATGTCTTCCGAACTCCGGAAGGACAAACTGGCGAGAGGCGAACGAGCAGGGAAAACACTTGAGCCGAGGAAAAGAATATGATCAACCCGAAAAAACTTGAATTGAGTGCACCGGAAAAGAAAGAGATGAAGAATGTCAAACGAGACGAGAATTCACCAGTTGAAATGATTGAGGGAAAACTGAAAAGGCTCCACATGAATGGAATTGATGGTCGAAACAGACTCAAACTCCGGGAAGAAAAAGGGTGGGAGGGCAGGAAAACAAAGACAACTTGGAAGGGGAACCGACGAATAACTTGAAGAGAGAACACCGGTTGAAATCATTGAGGAACGAAAGCAAAGACTTCACACGAGTAGGATGGATACTCGATTACGGACTCCGGATTCGAGAAAAAGAAGGGAGGGCGGGTGGGAAAAACAAGGACAACTTCGGACAGAGAAACAACATCGATCGAAAAGAGCTGAGGATTGAACGTTCTCGGAATGGCCCGAGGTTTGCCAAGCGGCCTTGGTATAGCACCGGTAGACCGCCTGTCAAGTTTCGTGGCATTTGGAGGTCGTTTGATACTCCAACGGTTAACCGGGGAACCGTTAAGCCTCTTTTGTGTGCAGCCCAACACCCCCTCCAAAGTGGCCCAAAACCCAGCAAACTCCCCTTCATGCTCTCGGTCGTTCGATCACGATCGCGTGGCCGAAAACCGCTCCTCATTTGGACTCTCCTAGCTCCCAGAATCTATAAATAGGTCCTCCCCCTCCATTTTCGCGGATGTTTTCCCCCCGAAACCCTAGATCTCCTCCCTCTCAGCGCCGGACACGTCCGCCCTGGCCGGACGCGTCCGCCGCCGCGCTTTCGCCCAATCGAAGGCCGCCGCGTGTCCCTCTCCTGCCGCTGTCTGCGCCGCCGGCCCGTGGGGCCCGCGTCGGGCCCGCGCGGCCCGCCCGCCGCCGCCGCGCGCCCGCGGACGCCGCCTGCCCCGAGCCGGCCCTCGCCGCCGCCGCCGGGCTCCGCCCTCCGCCGCGCCCCGCCTCTCTTCCCGCCGGTGGCCGCGCGCCTCCGCCCGCCGCCGCCTGCGCTCGCCGCCGCCCCATCGCCAAGTCGCCCCGCCGCCCTTCGCCGGCCCGCCTCCGCGCCGCCCGGCCGGTTCCAGCCCGGGGCCGTGCCCGTGCTCCGCCGTCACCCTCCCGCGCCGGACCCCGCCACCTCGGCCTCCCTTCGACCGGATCCGCCTCCTCCGGGCCTCCGGCGACCTTCCCTGCCCCGGCCACCGCATCCACTCCGGCCAACCTCGAGCTCCGTGCCCGGATTTGGATCTGAGATCCGACAAGGTTGACCCCGAAATTCGTCCAAGTCCCAGATTATTTACATTATCATGCCTTGTTCATCATGCCGTATCTCTGCATCCGTAGCTCCGTTTCGTGCGTGTAATATGTCCAATTGTTCGCCTCGACGAGTGCTTCAGTTCTTTCCATTGCATCATTTTCATTTGAGCTCATCTTGGTTCCCGAAATGCTATTGGAAGAGTGCATGTTGATGTTAACCTGCTGAAACTGTTATAACATGCTCATTTGTCATTTTTGCCATGATTGATGTGTGCATCCTATGAGGTTGATGTCTTCATGTGTTTTGATCTATGATATGTCATCTTTCCAGAGGTGCAAACCATGTATTTTTGTGAGTTGTGTGCTGAGTGCATCAAGCTTGTTAAGTAGGGTACTTGCTGTTGCTGTTTTCCTGACAGATTCTGTTATATTTTGTTGCTATGTTAACCTGCTGCTACAAGTCATTGTGTGCATAATCTGGAGATGATCACTAAATATGTTTTGATCTACATGTCTTGCTCTATCAATTCATGCTCCTGGTTGCATTTATAGCCTGCTGTATCATGTTGTTATCTTGCTCCAAACTTGCTAAATAATGTTGCTGTCAGCCTGTTAACATTAAGTTCAATGTTTCCATGATTGTTTGCTAGTGATCCATGCACCCTATGAACTTAATCTTGCCATTTTTAGCCTCATAAACATGTCTTATTACTGTTGGTTGCCTTTCCATGTCATGTATTGCTCTGTGGTGAGTGGTTCAAGCTCACCAACATGCCTACTTATTGTTGTTCCTGCCATGTATGAATCTGTAATATAACTTGCCATTTTTACATGGGTGCCATCATATCTTCTGATCCTTTTTGGCTCATGGTCAGGAAGGGACTTTTGATCTATGCAATTAGTATTTCCTTGCAATGCCTTTGTTTGCCATGATAGCTTCCTGTAACATGTTGTTTGATAGGTCTAAACATTGCAACCTGATGTTATTTCTGCTAAAGTCTGAAACTGTTATTATTTGCAATCTTTCCATGTCTTTTTGAGCATGTTCTAGTTGTTTCTGGAGATAGCTCAGTGTTCATGTTTTGTCATGCTTTACCTGTACTTCATGCCCATGCCTTTTGTTATTATTTTGGGGTGCTGTAGCATGTTGTTTTGATGCTTGCAATATGCCTAGTTGCTGTTATGGACAGATTGTTGTTATGCTTTGTATAGAGTGTATGTGTTGAACCGTTGCTCCGTTTTGAGTGTGCTCTATATGAAACTTGCTTGATTTTGCATGTAGCTTCATATTATCATGTTGCATCCTTGTTTTGGTGTGTTTGCTTGATGTTTGGGTGTATTTTGCATCAATACCATGTTTAACTTGTTTTGCTCATATCTTCTAGGCCGTAGCTCCGAATCTAATGAACTTTATGTGTAACTTGACTAGAATTTCGTGTAGATTCTCTTGGTGCATCTTAACTTGCTGTTTAACAACTTGAACATAAGGTTTATTCAGATCTGGACCAATTTCGAAATTTGCATATGAGGACTTACCAGAATTGTTATATGTTGTTTCCGGCCTCATTTAAACTTGCCTTGATGTGTTGTTCTTGTTTGCATCATCTCTTGCCATGAGTAGCTTCATGTAGTTTGGTCATGCATCATGCTTGTTGTGCATCATGTTTTGTCTATGTGTGGTGTGTTTACCATGTTGTGTGCTTCTTCTCGATAGTTCTCGTTTCGTTGCGATCGTGAGGATGCGTTCGTCTACATGTGGTTCGTCTTCGTGGCTTCATCTTCTTCATGGACTCGTTCTTCCTCCTTGCGGGATTTCAGGCAAGATGACCGCTACCCTGGATCTCACTACTATCATTGCTATGCTAGTTGCTTCGTTCTATCGCTTTGCTGCGTTACCTATGTTTTGCTCTTCAAGCCTCCCAAATTGCCATGAACCTCTAACCTTTGACACCCTTCCTAGCAAACCATTGTTTGGCTATGTTACCGCTTTGCTCAGTCCCTCTTATAGCGTTGCTAGCTGCAGGTGAAGTTGAAGATTGCTCCATGGTGGACAGGGTTATGTTGGGATATCACAATATCTCTTATATTATTAATGCATCTATATATTTGGTAAAGGGTGGAAGGCTCGGCCTTATGCCTGGTGTTTTGTTCCATTCTTGCCGCCCTAGTTTCCGTTATACCGGTGTTATGTTCCCGGATTTTGCGTTCCTAACGCGGTCGGGTGATTTATGGGACCCCCCTGACAGTTTGCTTTGAATAAAACTCCTCCAGCAAGGCCCAACCTTGGTTTTACCATTTGCCTCACCACCACCTACCTTTCCCTTGGGAGTAATTAACCCAAGGGTCATCTTTATTATAGCCCCCCCGGGCCAATGCTTGTCTAAGTGTTGGTCCAAACTAGAGCACCGTGCGGGACCATCCCTTGGCAACTTGGGTTACGTCGGTACCTGTACGCTTAGCTTATCCGGTGTTGCCCTGAGAACGAGATATGTGCAGCTCCTATCGGGATGTCGGCGCATCGGGCGGTCTTGCTGGTTTTGTTTTACCATTGTCGAAATGTCTTGTAAACTGGGATTCCGAGACTGATCAGGTCTTCCTGGGAGAAGGAATATCCTTCGTTGATCGCGAGAGCTTATCATGGGCTAAGTAGGGACACCCCTGCAGGGTTTAAACTTTCGAGAGCCGTGCCCGCGGTTATGTGGCAGATGGGAATTTGTTAATGTCCGGTTGTAGATAACTTGACACCAGATCCGAATTAAAATGCATCAACCGCGTGTGTAGCCGTGATGGTCTCTTCTCGGCGGAGTCCGGGAAGTGAACACGGTTTCTGTGTTATGATTGACGTAAGTAGGAGTTCAGGATCATCTCTTGATCATTACTAGTTGACGACCGTTCCTTTGTTTCTCTTCTCGCTCTCATTTGCGTATGTTAGCCACCATATCATGCTTAGTCGTTGCTGCAACCTCACCACTTTACCCCTTCCTTTCCCATTAAGCTTTGCTAGTCTTGATACCCATGGTAATGGGATTGCTGAGTCCTCGTGGCTCACAGATTACTACAACAATAGTTGCAGGTACAGGTTTTGCGATATCATGACGCGAGAGCGATGTTTACTTGTTTGGAGTTCTACTTCTGCTTCTTCTTCGATCAGGGGATAGGTTCCAGGTCGGCAGCCTGGGCGAGCAGGGTGGATATTGTTTGAGTTTCTGTTTATGATTCATCCGTAGTCGGATGTTGTTCTTGTATGTTGTATTGTTGTATTCATGTGACATTGTATGTATTAAATGTATCCCCACTATTATGTAATGTTGATGTAATGATATCCACCTTGCAAAAGCGTCTTCAAGATGCGCTCCTATCCTTGGTGGGACCTTCGAGTTCCTTTAGGATAGGGTCGCATCTTGGGCGTGACACTGGGGTCCCCAGACTTGCCTGCCTGCGGCCTGCGGCGTGGCTCAAAGGAGGCCCAGCGCAGCCCATCTTCATCAACACAAGCTCAAGACCCTCGCGAGGGGCCAAGCCTTGCGGGGAGGGCGACAAGGAGCTTCCTCAGGCACGACCTCATCAGGTGGGATCGCGAGGAGGCGGAGAGTTCAAGGCAGGGTACCTTGCGAGGTGCCCATGACGCAAGCCATGACGTCTAAGGGCGCCAGTCGGGCGCCAGCCCGCGCAATGTCCTCCTTTCCTCTTTGGTGCAAGGGGAGCAAGCACGGGCGAGAGCATCAAGCAAAGGCATCCATTTTGGTGCAACAAGACCAAGACCAGCCCAACGGCAGGGAGGAAGTCATTGTGGAGCCCAAGCAGGCGTCACCACCAGAGCCTTTGACATGCGAGGACCAACTTTAGTCAGGATAAGTGTACCCACTGTTCCCCTTCAAAATGGCCAATTGTTGGCGCCCTTCCCGCTCAATATTTGGGAAGAGGCCCAGGGACTTTGCCTATAAATAGGACTAGCCACCCCCAGGGTAGGGCATCTGGATCCTCACCAAGAAACCAGTAGATAGAGCGAACAGATTCCTCCTAGCAGTTCGTCGCACCAGCCAAGAACAGACCCTCGCGAGGCTGTTCTTCCTTGTATTGTTCATCATCAGCCCAAGAGGCAATCCACCACACCACACACTGGAGTAGGGTATTACACCACAATGGTGGCCTGAACTAGTATAAATCTTGTGTCTCTTGTGTTGTTCTGTTTGGTAGTTTAGATCCTAGCGATTTGGCGAGGAATAGGCAAGAAGAGGGTTAAATATTCGCGCGCACCCAAGTGTTCGAACCTCAAGGGTCTGCCGGAACCCGTAATCCGACATTTGGCGCGCCAGGTAGGGGTGCACCGGGATTTGCCTTCTGCCGTCCTGTTCTCCTCCGACCATCGCATCCATGTCTGACGCTCGTTGGGCTCGCGCCAAGCGCCGAGCCGTCCTTGCTTCCTGCGTCTCCTAGACGGCTCTCGTCGGCGGGCGCCCCCGTCGTTCCCCGCATCCGCCGTCAACGCCGCCACCGGCCCGGCGGGGAACGGCTAGCAAGCATCATCCCAACATTCCGCCGTGGCCTCTCGGGAAGAGCCACGCGGCCTCTTCCTCACCCGCCCCGTCGCGCCGGCTCCCTCGGTCGTCGCGGCCCTCCTGGGCGGCTCGCAGGCGCCGCCCTCCAGCCACCACGTCAAGCCATTCGTCCGCCGGGTCGGCGCCGCCTCCACGCGGCAGGGGGCTCCCCCGGGCCGGTCGAAGCCAACGGCCAGGCTGACCTTCAGCTCTGAGGACCACCCCTCCAACTCGGCCTGCTCGGGCGCGCTCCCCTTGCTCTGCACGCCCACCATCTGCCAGGTGGCTGTCACCAGGACTCTCGTCGACGGTGGCGCGGGCCTCAGCGTGCTCTCAGTTGAAGCCTTCAACCTCCTCTGCATACCCCGGGAGCGGCTGCAACCTAGCCGTCCTTTCTTGGGCGTCGGAGGCGGGTCGTCCAGCTCCTTGGGGCAGATCCGACTCCCGGTAACTTTCGGCACCTACGACAATTTCCGCACAGAGCTGGTCGATTTCGACATCGCCCCCATCGGCCTCCCCTACAATGCCATCCTCGGCTATCCAGCATTGGCCAAATTCATGGCCGCGACTCACCCGGCGTACAACCTCATGAAGATGCCCGGGAGCAACGACGTCCTCACCGTGCCCGGGGACACCGGAGGTGCGCTGTGAGTACTCGAGCTCGCCCACAAGACGGCGGCGGCGGCACGGCCCACCGACGCAGAAACCCCCAAGCCCAAGGGGGCTGCGCCAACCAAGAAGAAGCAGTTGTTCACCCAAGACAAGGCAGAGACCAAGCACGTTCCTGTCGACGAGGACGGGTCCACTAACGCCACTTTCACCATAGGCGCCAACCTCGGGCCCGAGCAGGAGGAAGCCCTGGTCAAGTTCCTGTGTGCAAACAAGAAGGTGTTTGCCTGGGAGCCCAATTAGTTGGCAGGGATCCCACGGGGCGTAATCGAGCACCACCTCAACGTGTGTCCCAACGTGCGCCCGGTGAAGCAGAAGGCGAGGAGGCAGTCCACGGAAAAGCAGGCCTTCATTGTCCAGGAGACCCGCAAGCTAGAAGCCGTGGGGGTTATTCGCGAGGTCCGATATCCAGATTGGTTGGCCAATCCCGTGGTTGTGCCGAAGAAGGGAGGGAAGGAGCGCATGTGTGTCGACTTCACCAACCTCAACAAAGCATGCCCGCAAGATCCGTTCCCGCTCGCTCGCATCGATCAAATCGTTGATTCCATCGCTGAGTGTGACCTGTTATGCTTCTTGGATGCCTTCTCCCGGTATCACCAGATCAAGATGGCGGTGTAAGACGTGGAGAAGACGGCCTTCCTGACCCCGTGCGGGGTGTACTGCTATACATGCATGCCGTTCGGACTGCGCAACGCGGGGGCAACCTTTCAGCGGCTCATGCACATCACCTTGGGCCCGCAGCTCAGGAAGAATGTGGAGGCTTACGTCGACGACATCGTAGTGAAGTCTCACGAGGCCAAGACCCTGATACAAGACCTGGAGGAAACCTTCGCGAGCCTCAACGCAGTGAGCCTGCGGCTCAACCCGGAGAAGTGTGTGTTTGGAGTCCCCTCGGGCAAGCTCTTGGGCTTCCTCGTGTCCCACCGAGGCATCGAGGCCAACCCAGAAAAGGTCAAGGCAGTCAAGGACATGAGCCCACCAAAGACCCTCAGAGAAATGCAGAAGCTCACGGGGCGCGTGACTGCGCTGGGGCGCTTCATCTCCAGGTTAGGGGAGCGAGCGCTGCCTTTCTTTCAGCTGATGAAGAAGAAGGGGCCCTTTGAATGGACCGAAGAAGCCGACAAAGCGTTCCAAGATCTCAAGAGATACTTAACCAGCCCTCCGGTGATGGTGGCCCCACGCCCTCAAGAGCCCTTGGTACTCTATCTCGCCACCACTCCGTACTCCGCCAGCGCGGCTCTGGTGGCAGTTAGGGAGGAGCATCGGACCAAAGCCACGGCTGCTGCCCGTGTCAAGGCAAAGCAGGACCACAAAGGACTCGCAGAGGTTGCTACCACGGCTGAGGAGGATCAGCCGCCGCAAGGAAGCGCGCCGGGAACGGAGGAAGCTCTTCCCCCAGGCAACCAGCTTCCGGAGGCCCCGTCGCCTCAGCAGGCGCCACGGCCTCCGGAGGGCGCCGCCAGCGCCGATGCTCCAAGCCTCGTCGAGCACCCGGTGTACTTCGTCAGCACGGTGTTGCGGGATGCGAGGGCACGGTACCCCATGCCACAGAAGCTCCTCCTCGCGCTGCTGGTGGCCTCGCGCAAGCTGCGGCACTACTTCCAGGGTCACCCGATCAAGGTTGTCTCGGCATACCCCTTGGAAAGGGTGCTCAGGAGCCCTAACTCGGCCGGAAGGGTCGCTGAGTGGAACATTGAACTGCAAGCGTTTCAGCTCGAATTCAGTACGACCAGGGCCATCAAGGGTGCCGCGCTAGCAGATTTCGTGGCTGAATGGACGGAAGCACCAGACCTCAAGGCCGACGAGGACCGATCACTCTCCCCAGGAAGCGAGGCGCCAGAAGGCTGGGTCATGTACTTCGACGGGGCGTTCTCCAGGCATGGCGCTGGGGCTAGGGCGGTGCTCATATCTCCCACTCAGGACAAGCTGTACTACACCGTGCAGCTCTGCTTCCAGCAGGGTGAAAAGGTCTCGAACAATATAGCGGAGTACGAGGGACTGATAGCGGGCTTGAAGGCCACCGCTGCCCTGGGGGTGAAGCGCCTCACTATCAAGGGCAATTCACAACTGCTTGTAAATTTCTCCAACAAGGTATAAGAGCCAAGAGATGAGCACATGGAGGCCTACCTTGCGGAGGTCCGCAGGATGGAGAAGCAGTTCTGGGGGTTGGAGCTACAGCATGTGCCCCGCGACACTAATCAAGAGGCCGACGACATCGCCAAACGAGCCTCCAGGCAGTTGCCCCAGGAGCCGGGCGTCTTCGAGGAACGGCTCTTCAAGCCCTCGGCCCTGCCATCATTATCGAACACAACACAGCCTCGGGTGGAGCTTACTCAGCCACCTGCCTCGGGAGCCCCAGCCTGTGGCCCGGCCTCAGTAGCACGCCTACTCCTAACGATGGAGCCTCAGGAGGGGTGCTGGATCACAGAGCTCCGGAGCTACTTAACGCAAGGGACCCTGCCGGAGAAGGACGAGGAAGCAGAGCGTGTGGCGTGGCAAGCCACAGCGTACTGCATCATGGATGGAGAGCTCTACCGGAGACGACAGAATGATGTGTCCCTGCGTTGCATCACCAGGGAGCAAGGGAAGGAACTGCTGGCAGATATACACAGTGGAGACTGTGGGCATCATTCGTCGTCACGGACCCTCGTCGGCAAGGCGTTCCGCAGCAGTTTCTATTGGCCTACTGCGCTCAGTGACGCTATCGAACTAGTGAAGGCTTGCGAGGCTTGCCAATTCCATGCCAAGCAGATCCATCAGCCGGCAGGAGGTCTGCAAACCATACCCCTCATGTGGACATTTGCAGTATGGGGCCTGGATATCCTGGGCCCGTTTCCTCGGGCGCCAGGGGGCTATCGCTACCTCTACGTCGCCATGGACAAGTTCACCAAGTGGGCCGAAGTCGAGGCCGTCCGCACCATCCCTGTTGGTTCTGCGGTTAAGTTCATCAAGGGCATCGTGAGCCGGTTCGGGGTGCCGAACTGCATCATCACTGACAACGGTTCGCAGTTCACCAGTAACCTTTTCAAAACATACTATGTTAACCTTGGAACGCAGATATGCTACGCTTCGGTGGCGCACCCCCGAAGCAACGGCCAGGCCGAGCGGGCCAACGCAGAAGTCCTGAGGGGCCTCACGACTAGGACGTTCAAGAAGAAACTGGAGGCCTGCGGCAGAGGTTGGTATGACGAGCTTCAGTCCGTGTTGTGGTCCATCCACACAACCGCGACCAAGCCGACTGGGGAGACCCCCTTCTTCTTGGTCTACGGAGCCAAAGCGGTCCTCCCTCACGAGGTCAGGCGTCATTCCGCGCGGGTCCTAGCGTTCGATGAGACGCTGCAGGACGCCATGCGGGGGACGGACCTCGTGCTGGGGGAGGAGCGTCGTCGAGAAGCTGCACTGCGAGCGGCAAGGTACCAGCAGGCACTACGGTGATACCACTGCCGCAACATCCGCCCCAGAACTCTCGAGGTAGGGGACCTTGTGCTCTGGCGGGTCCTCTCTAGGGAGGGACTGCATAAGCTCTCTCCTATGTGGGAGGGCCCATTCAAGGTTGTTCATGTTTCCAGGCCCGGCTCCGCGCGCTTGGAGACTCAGGAGGGAGTACCCGTACAAAACGCATGGAACATCCAGCACCTCCGGAGGTTTTACCCCTAGAAAGGCCCAGAGCCTGTGAAGAAGGCGAATGCCTGTGAAGCTCATCTTTTTGGAAAAGGCCCAGAGCCTGTGAAGAAGGCGAATGCCTGTGAAGCTCATCTTTTTGGAAAAGGCCCAGAGCCTGTGAAGAAGGCGAATGCCTGCGAAGCTCATATTTTTGGAAAAGGCCCAGAGCCTGTGAAGAAGGCGAATGCCTATGAAGCCCATCTTTTCGGGAAAGGCCCAGAGCCTGTGAAGAAGGCGAACACTTGTGAAGCTGTCGTGTTTTGGAAAAGGCCCGGAGCCTGTGAAGAGGGCCAATGCCCGTGAAGCTTGCCTCCCCGAAGAAAGGCCCGGAGCCTGTGAAGAAGGCCAACGCCTATGAAGCTCGTCGCCCGTGACACTCACATAATAATGAGTTGGGGCTGTACACGCCCCGGAGTCTCAGGGGTGCGGGCCTCAGGCCCTGGGGCTCCCTCCCACGCCCAGTGGCAGCACTTAGCTCCGCGCTGGTGAGAAGACGTCGAAGACTAGACTAGGTGCCGGATGCGGCTTTTTCATTTGCTTTCTGCAGTTGGCTAGTTCATTCTCATTTGGAGTTTTATCGAAACTATCACCGCCTTTTGACCTGTGGTTCTTCGACTTCTTCGCTCTCATGCCTCGATTTCTCTTGCGCGGGGGCTCGCAAGGTGGAAGCCCGGGGAGCCCTCACGAGTGTTCCTGCCCCTGTCGCTCAAGTTTTCACGGCCCAGGTCCACTACAGGAGCGCCCCTCCAGACCATGCCTCACGGGCACCACAACACGAATACAGGGCTTGGGTCGGTCGCCCCCACGGCTGAGACTGGAGATTACTTGCAAATGGGCATGCAACAGAAAGGAACAATGCCGTAATAACAGAAACAGTACGATGATTGATAACGTTAACCCAAACACGCCCCCACGGGGCCTCACATTGCTGTCTTTTTGCGCAGGAGAAAAGAAAGGAAAGAACAAAGCTGGCGAAGCTCGTCCTGCGCCGGCCCTCATGGAAGGCTCGAGCCGCCTCCGGAGCTCAGGCGGACTCCCTCTCGTGCTTTACCAGGGCGCGACGGCGGGCAGACCCGCTGCCGCCCTCCAAGCAGGCGCGACAGCGTGGAGGCTGACCGCGGCCACTGCTAGAAGGGTCGCTACCCGAAGAAGAGCTGGTGAAGCTTGAGGAGTCACGGGCGCCGCCAACCGCGCGCACACCGTCCTCTCCGTCCTCGCTGGGGCTGTGTTCCCGGCCAGGGTCATCGTCTTCAGGGCAGCACCCTGCACGGCGACCACCTTCCCCAAACACCCTCACATAGAGGGTGGCGTCGCCGTCGAACTTGAAGTGTAGAGAGCACCGGCGGTGCATGCCACGCGCGCGGGCAAACGTCTGCCAGCCGCGGATCAGGGCCAGGCTCCCGGCTGCGGAGACCTCCAGCGAAGCCCATGAGGCCCGACTGTAGCAGCCATCTGCCTGGAGCCAGAGTCCACCCAAGGCGCCAGCCGGGAGCTCACCTAGGAGGAAGCGAGGGAGCTGAAGCCGGGCGCCGGTTGGCTCCACCGCCCACACAATGAACTCCGACAGCACCTCCACAGTATGGAGGCGCGGCCTCGGGGGTCGCACGGCCGGGACACGCCCCCGACCATGGCCAGCCGCTCATCGCTGTGCAGAGAGCCACCTCCGCGACCGCGGGGGGCCGCCATGGAGGCCACAGGATGTTTGCGAGGGCGACCTCGACCACGCTTGGGCGGGAGAGAGGTAGACTCGACCTGGTGAGCCTTTCCTTTCTCTGTGGCCGAGAACTTCCTTGGCAGAGCCATGAAGAAGAAGGAGAAGCAAGAGGGGATAGACTGGAAGGATGCGCACCGTTCCATACTTATAGCCGGCGAAGGCCAACCATTGACCTCCATGATCGCAGGTAATCATGACCCACTTTGCATGCAGGGACTTGTCGAATCCGTGCAGTTACCAAGGCATCGTGGGGAAGCGAGGTGCCCACGTCCAATCAACCGCCACGCGGCGCCCAAGGCCGCAGGCTGTTAGGGCCCGCGACGCTTCGCACTTGCCCTTCCGCCTCTCTGCTCGGCCAAGTTCGGGCGCACCGTGGGACCGGGGGCTACTGTCGGTGTTCTGGGAATGGGGGTCCCCAGACTTGCCTGCCTGCGGCCTGCGGCGTGGCTCAAAGGAGGCCCAGCGCAGCCCATCTTCATCAACACAAGCTCAAGACCCTCGCGAGGGGCCAAGCCTCGCGGGGCGGGCGACAAGGAGCTTCCTCAGGCACGGCCTCATCAGGTGGGCTCGCGAGGAGGCGGAGAGTTCAAGGCAGGGTACCTCATGAGGTGCCCATGACACAAGCCATGACGACCAAGGGCGCCAGTCGGGCGCCAGCCCGCGCAGTGTCCTCCTTTCCTCTTTGGTGCAAGGGGAGCAAGCGCGGGCGAGAGCATCAAGAAAAGGCATCCATTTCGGTGCAACAATACCAAGACCAGCCCAACGGCAGGGAGGAAGTCCTTGTGGAGCCCAAGCAGGCGTCACCACCAGAGCCTTTGACAGGCGAGGACCAACTTTAGTCAGGATAAGTGTACCCGCTGTTCCCCTTCAAAATGGCCAATTGTTGGCGCCCTTCCCGCTCAATATTTGGGAAGAGGCCCAGGGCCTTTGCCTATAAATAGGACTAGCCACCCCCAGGGTAGGGCATCTGGATCCTCACCAAGAAACCAATAGATAGAGCAAACGGACTCCTCCTAGCAGTTCGTCGCACTAGCCAAGAACAGACCCTCGCGAGGCTGTTCTTCCTTGTATTGTTCATCATCAGACCAAGAGGCAATCCACCACACCACACACTGGAGTAGGGTATTACACCACAATGGTGGCCTGAACCAGTATAAATCTTGTGTCTCTTGTGTTGTTCTGTTTGGTAGTTTAGATCCTAGCGATTCAGCGAGGAACATGCAGGCAGAGGGTTAAATCTCCGCGCGCACCCCAGTGTTCGAACCTCAAGAGTCTACCGGAACCCGTAATCTGACAGATTCCTCATGTAATAGTTATAACATAGGGTGACACAGAACTAGCTCGAGTTCATCAATGTAATGTAGGCATGTATTCCGAATATAGTCATACATGCTTATGGAAAAGAACTTGCATGACATCTTTTGTCCTACCCTCCCGTGGCAGTGGGGTCCTAGTGGAAACTAAGGGATGTTAAGGCCTCCTTTTAATAGAGTACCAGACCAAAGCATTAACACATAGTGTATACATGAACTCCCCAAACTACGGTCATCACCGAGAAGTATCCCGATTATTGTCACTTCGGGGTTGTCAGATCATAACACATAATAGGTGACTATAGACTTGCAAGATAGGATCAAGAACACGCATATATTCATGAAAACATAATAGGTTCAGATTTGAAATCATGGCACTCGGGGCCTAGTGACAAGCATTAAGCATAGCAAAGTCATAGCAGCATCAATCTTAGAACATAGTGGTTACTAGGGATCAAACCCTAACAAAACTAACTTGATTACATGGTAAATCTCATCCAACCCATCACCGTCCAGCAAGCCTATGATGGAATTGCTCACGCACGGCGGCGAGCATCATGAAATTGGTGATGGAGGATGGTTGATGATGACGACGGCGATGAATCCCCCTCTCCGGAGCCCCGAACGGACTCCAGATCAGCCCTCCCGAGAGAGATTAGGGCTTGGCGGCGGCTCCGTATCGTAAAACGCGATGAAACTTTCTCTTTGTTTTTTTCTCTACGAAACAGAATATATAGAGTTGGAGTTGAGGTCAGTGGAGCATCAGGGGGCCCATGAGACAGGGGGGCGCGCCTAGGGGGAGGGGGCGCGCCCCCACCCTCGTGGACAGGGTGTGGGCCCCCTGGCCTTGATTCTTTCGCCAGTATTTTTTATATTTTCCAAAAGTTATCTCCGTGCATTTTTAGGTCATTCCGAGAACTTTTGTTTTCTGCACAATAAACAACACCATGGTAGTTCTACTGAAAACAACATTAGTCCGGGTTAGTTTCATTCAAATCATGCAAGTTAGAGTCCAAAACAAGGGCAAAAGTATTTGGAAAAGTAGATACGTTGGAGACGTATCAGTGGTTCTACATCACCGAGCCGCGCGGCGCCAACTGGGCGGCGACCCCCGAATTTCGATCCGGTGTCCCCATGCGGCTCACCTCTTGGAAATAGAAGGGCTTAGCCTAGGGCTCATCGGAAGAGCTGACCGGACTTCAGACCTGCGTCCGGAATATGATAAGCAAGAAAATCAAGCTCGTCAATGTAGTCCGGGTTATGCTCCTCCACCGAATCCTTCTGTGTCAGAGACGGGTTTGCAATCTGTGGGAGTTCGACCCGGCCGAACACCAGACGCCACAAGAGCTCTTCGGCACGACGCACGAAGACGTCTGGAAGGTGTTCTTCAAGGCCACCGAGGTACCACCGCCCATAACTGAAGATCACGGACTCAGCGCAAAGCGCCCAGCCAATCCGGTAAGTTTTCATACTTTGCAAGATATGCCCTTTACCAGCACATCCGTGGGAGGTATCTAAACCTCCATGTCGATTTTATAGGCCTGGGTAGCAATAGCGGAGCCGATTGACTGTCCAGCTCCGCTACCTGAAGATCTAGAATCGCCTCTCCTAACGAAGATGCTATTTTCGGCGCCCTCTTAGGTGCCGGAGAAGAAGGCCAAGAAGAAGGTCACGGGGACCATAGAAGGTCTCCGGCGCTAGGTTGCGTCGGACGTGATGTCCAACGACACCGAGACGCCCTCCTCCTCCGAAGACGAGGAGGGGGAGGAAATCCCTCCCCCCCACCGGGGGGAGAAAGAAGAGGAAGGCCGCCCCACCTGGGGAGGCCGAGGTGTCCAAGAAGGGAAAAACCTTCCTTCCGGACCATTCCACCACAGCCACCTACAGCGGCGAGGAGTGGGAGCCCAGGGACAAGCCCCTAGCTAAGTCCTAAGTATCCGGACACAACAACATTTCCGGTATGTTTGTTTTACTGCTTCTTATCATGCCAGGCGTGTACTTGCAGTTCGGCCAAATCCAGCATCGATGTATCCTCCTCTTCGGAGGGGTCTCTGGGCCCGTCGGCAATGAACATCGATTCACTCCCGACAGCCTCCTCCCCCATGTCCGCGGACGACACCGAGGTGTTGTCTCAAAGGATACCGGGCCAAGGGGAGACAGTTTTGGAGACACCCCAGGCGAAATCCCAGTTGCCAAGCACATGGGGGGAAGACCCCCATGGACTCCAATAATGGGGGCCGCAGCAAGTTTGGCCCCCAGCCGAATACGGCTCCGGAATCCCAAGTGGTTCCGAATTCAGGCAGGCAACCTCTCTCTAAGGGGGGTGAGCCGCCTGTACCGATGACCTCTGTCCATCCAGAGGCATCGGACAACTAGCTAGAAGCGCTTCATGGTGCTTCCATTGATGAAGAACACCGTACTCTTATGAGTACGGTGATTGAGAAGGTCCATTCCGCCAAAAGCGGATTGACAGAAGCCTGTGCTAGCCTCCTAACAGGCTTTGAGGTAAGTAATAAAATTGTAAGAGAATATCACAATATAGACAGTAGCCCCTGATGCTCTGTTTGGTGTTCAGAAAGAAAAGCCGAACAGAGGATCAAATAACGTTCGCAGGAGTCTAACAGAAGATGTCTATGTGAATAAGTAGGCGTTGCTACTGGCCGCTGCCGCTTGTACTACAGAGGTCTCCGGACTGAAGCAGGAACTGGAGCGGACCGAGGGAGAGCTCGGCCTCGTGAAGAGGCAGCTCGAGGAAAGTCAAGGTATGCAATACCCCGTCTGTATATTTATAAAGGGAAAATGGTTTCTGCTGATAGAAGCATCATGAATTTTGGTAGGGGCCACGACCAAAGTGGCGGCCCTCAAAAAGGCACTGGCCGAGGCCGAAGACAAAGCGGCCAAGGAGCGCGTCGAGCGCGAGAAGCAAGAGTCCCGGGTCAATGAGGTCCAACAAGAGCTCCAGGATTTCGTCCAGAAATATGAGTCCTTGGAGCACGACTCTAAGACTCAAGAGTTCGAGCTTGCTAAGGCCCTCCAGAGCATGCAAGACGCCAAAGCCGAAGCCCGGAAGGCCCCCCAGGAGATTCAGGCGGCCAAGAAGATTGCGGTGGGTAAGGCATTCATTATGCAAAGCAAGCATGTGAAGGAGACTTTCCTTTTACTTACCCGAATTTGGAGCTCTCCAGGAGCGTTCGCAGATTTACCGCGCAACATATCTGATGCTGCAGAGTTCTACCGAGCCGAATAAGGGAGCTCGACGAAGAAGTTGTTCTGGTCTCAGTACCTTGGGACAGAACATCCGATGCCCTTGAGCGACCAGCTGAAGCAATTGGTCGAGCTACACAAGGCAGCCGAACTAGCCATGAAGGACCTCATAGTCCGGTTGTGGCATGCCGAGCCTATGCCCAGCAGCTACTTCGGCCTCGTGAAGCAGCTTGTGAATGCCTGCCCGCGGCTTGAAGTCATAAAGTGGTCGGTTTGCATTGAAGGTGCGTGCATGGCCTTCACCCGTGCAAAAGTACAC
Source organism: Triticum timopheevii (assembly GCA_963921465.1). Lineage (NCBI taxonomy): Eukaryota > Viridiplantae > Streptophyta > Magnoliopsida > Poales > Poaceae > Triticum > Triticum timopheevii. The sequence continues at coordinate 446,279,375 of OY997272.1, forward strand.
TGGGTGAAGATGGATGCCAAAAAGCTGATGACCGAGGGGCCACCAAAGGGCAAGGAGCACCGCCGGCCCGAAAATTACTATGACAGTGTCCTGAAGTGCTCCCGCCTTGTGGCGGAGCAATGTGCTAAGGATGTAATCTTTGAGTGAATGCACTCATTTTTATCCTGTAATATGAAACAAGTTCATTTACGCAATATAACACTTGTTGATTTAAAATTTTACCTCCTGTGCGGCCGCTTAAAAAATCTGAGAGTTGGCCAGTTGTCGGCTTCTACCCCCATGTAACTAGTACAGGGGTGTTCGGGATAAATCTAAACACTCTTTATCCAAGTTTTTGGTCCTTCAAGGAGGTGTTTAGTGCAACGAACAAGACAATCGGACTATACAGCTTTATCACTCTCACTTAGCCATAGAAGTTCTATAATTTTAAATTTTGGCGTAGCCCCTGGTATTCGGTAGGCCGAACTTGGGGCGCTATACACGCCTAAATCAGACAAGGACCGATTCCTCGCAAGCGGAAAAAATCTTTAAGGATTTGAAACCTCTCGAACAGCGACCAGCTCTCGACGCATCATGATAGTCAGTTTTCGGCTTTCTCTACTGAGGTGCTTGTCCGGAAGAACCGGGACACAATCGCAGTAGTTCTCCCTTTACTACCCTAGCCGATATAGCGGAACGTAGGGTAGCAAGCACAGGAGCCGGGCAACCCAACTATTGACCCAAGACATGATTCGGAGCTGATGCATATAATGCTATAAGTTCAGGGTGCCGCACTGTCGAAAGTGTTCCGACTTTCTTGCCGTGTTATGGGGTACACTGAAGCCCCTGGCGAACTAAACGTACCAGAATGTACGGGTGCGATTTGTAATAAATAAACAGTCAAGGAAAAAGAAAAAGAAATGTAGTAATAAGCTGAAGTTGTACATTTATTTTCCCTTGTTATTTGAATGATACGTCAAGGCGTACGTATACAAGTAGTGCGATAAGCAAAATAGGACTTATTTGACATGCCCTAACCAAGAGCGAGCTGCGTGTAGGTATGTTAAACAGGTATAACGATCGTTATCAGAGACCACCTGGGGATTCCCTTGTACGTCAAAGCTCCTTTCCTCCTTGGTGTTTCCGTCCCGCGATGGGTCCGATGATTAGGTCATCGGAAGAGCCTCAAGAAGATAGGGACCTGAAAGAAAGAAAAGGGTGAAGGTATACGGATCTTGGGGCGGTTGAGCCGCATTGTGGACCACATTCTAGCTGTGCCTCCGTCTATGCCCATGGTATTTTAAGTGCGTAATTATGTACGCGCGGCACAAAGTTCACCGCTTGACTGGGACTAGGACGGAGGCCAAATTGCTAGGCAAGCTCTGGACGGGCTGGATGATCTTGTTGCAGAGTACTTCAGACTCGCTTGACGGTGTCCGGGGGCTTTATTGCCGATTTGGAGGTCTGCCTAAGGAGGCTGCTCTGTACTTCTGCTGCGAGGGCCGCAGTGTGCTCCTCCATACGGCGGGAGCGCTCTGTGTTTCCATCGACTGTTATAACCCCACGAGGTCTGGGCATCTTGAGCTTGAGGTAGGCATAGTGCGGCACCGCATTGAATCTAGCGAATGTGGTTCGTCCGAGCAGTGCATGATAGCCACTACGGAAGGGGAGGATATCGAAGATTAACTCCTTGCTTCGGAAGTTGTCTGGAGATTCAAAGACTACTTCCAGTGCGATTGAGCCCGTGCAACAGGCCTCTACACCTAGTATGACACCTTTGAAGGTGGTTTTGGTGGGTTTGATCCTTGAGGGATCGATACCCATTTTGCGCACTGTATCCTGATAGAGCAGTTTTAGGCTGCTGCCACCGTCCATGAGGACTCGTGTGAGCTGGAATCCATCAATGATAGGGTCAAGGACCAGTGCGGCTGAGCCACCATGGCGGATACTGGTCGGATGGTCCCTGCGATCAAAGGTGATCGGACAGGAAGACCATGGGTTGAATTTTGGGGCGACTGGCTCCATCCTGTAGACGTCCCTTAGTGCACGCTTCCGCTCCCGCTTGGGAATATGGGTGGCGTATATCATATTCACCATTTTTACTTGGGGAGGAAATTTCTTATGACCTCCTGTGTTCGGCGGCCGGGGCTCCTCATCGTCATCACTATGCGGCGCCTTTTCCTTGTTTTTGGCATTCAACTTGCTGGCCTGTTTAAATACCCAACATTCTCTGTTGGTGTGGTTGGCTGGTTTATCGAGGGTGCCGTGGATTTGACATGAGCGATCGAGTATGCAGTCCAGATCGGACGGGCCCGGATTGTTTCTTTTAAATGGCTTTTTTCGTTGACCGGATTCGGAGCCACTGAATCCGGCATTGACGGCCATGTCTTCGGCGTTATCGCCATTATTGCAATGCTTGTGTCTGTTGCGTCGGGGCTTGCCGTTGCTATCTCTGGCGTCTGAAGTGCCAAGATTTCTTGAAGTGCTGTTGCTACGAGCCAACCAGCTGTCCTCGCCCGCGCAAAAGCGGGTCATAAGTGTTGCAAGGGGTGCCATGGATTTCGGCTTCTCTTGGCCAAGGTGTCGGGCAAGCCACTCGTCACGGATGTTATGTTTAAAGGCCGCTAGGGCTTCGGCATTCGGACAGTCGACGATTTGGTTCTTTTTAGTTAAGAATTGAGTCCAGAATTTCCTGGCTGACTCTCCGGGCTGTTGGGTTATATGACTTAAGTCATCAGTGTCCGGTGGTTGCACATAAGTGCCCTGGAAGTTGTCAAGGAATGCGTCTTCCAGGTTCTCCCAACTGCCGATGGAGTTTGTCGGCAGACTATTCAGCCAATGCCGAGCCGGTCCCTTGAGTTTTAGTGGGAGGTACTTGATGGCATGCAGATCATCGTCGCGGGCCATGTGAATGTGGAGAAGGAAATCTTCAATCCATACTGCGGGGTCTATTGTCCCATCATATGGTTCGATGTTCACGGGCTTGAACCCTTCTGGGAATTCATGCTCCATTACTTTGTCAGTGAAGCATAGGGGGTGTGCGGCGCCTCTATGTTGGGCTACATCACGATGTAGTTCAGATGAGTCTGGTCTGCTGTATTCGGCCGGGCCGGATTTATATTTAGTATATCCGGCATGGCGGTCATCGTCACGCATTGGGGCGCGCCCCCGTGATCCGTAGATCGATCTTGATTGTCCTGCTTTGTTTTCCAATTCGTCTCGCAGGTCCTGCGTGTAGCCCCGGGCCTTCGTGTTTTTATTTGTTTGGCGACGGGGTAAGGGCTGGTGTTGCGGCTGATACACTGCTTTGTCTCGGCCACGAGGTGGTCGGTCAGCCGCATCCTGTGCTGGTAGTATAGGCTGTAGTGCCGCATCCTCGAATTGAGGTAACAACCTGCGCCTTGGGTAACTTTTGGCTGGGCGCTCGAGTCTGTATTCCTCGGTTGCCAGGACCTCAGTCCATCTGCCAGTAAGCAGATCTTGATCAGCTTGAAGCTGTTGTTGTTTTTTCTTCAGGCTCTTTGCAATGGCTATAAGCCGGCGCTTGAAGCGCCCCTGCTCGACGGGATCCTCAGGCACGATAAATTCTTCGAGTCTCCATCCATTTCCTGTTCATCAGGCCTAGCTTGCCCATCCTCTCGTCCGGCTTGCTCGAAGCTTAGCTGGGTGGGATTGTTTTCGTCTTCCGCATCATCCGGAGTGCTATTGTCTCTTGTGCCGGTATCGCTATTTTTGCTATGGCGAGGTTTAGAGTGGCGCCGCTGACGTTGGCGCTTAGATTGCTTCTCGAGAGGGTCACCCTCTGTTGCATCGTTTTCTTTAGGTGTGTCCACCATATATATATATCATATGATGAGGTGGCCGTCCAGCGCCCTGTGGGCGGTGGTTCCTGTTCTTCTCCGGCATCGTCGTCCATACCGTATCGTCGATGTCTTCGGAGTCAAAATCAAGCATGTCGGTTAAGTCATCGTTAGTGGCTATTAAGTGGGTGGTGGGTGGGTAACGAATTCCTTCGTCATCCGCTTCCCACTCAAGCCGGACATAGTTCGGCCAAGAGTCTCCTGACAGGGAGAGAGATTTTAATTAGTTTAGCACGTCGCCCAAGGGCGAGTGCTGAAAGATATCCGCGGAGCTAAACTCCTAGATCGGTGCCCGGTCAGGTCCGATGGGCACGGATGCACGCGGTTCAGAGCCTATGGCCGGAGACGAGTCCGAGGGTCCAAGGACACAGACCTCCTTGGAAGTGAGATCTGTGTTCGGCTCTATCGCTGCTGAGTGTGCGGTCTCCATGGCGGGTTCATACACCCGTCCTCGGATGTCATGATCTGCTCTAGATTTAAAGCCGGGGCAGTTGTAGGTGTGATCTCCTGAACAACGTCCCATGGCAGATCTAAGTCATGTTCATTGCGACTGTAGGGCGCACCTGTCATGGGCTCGAATCCGTCGAAGATCAAGTCTCCGCGGATGTCGGCAGTATAGTTCAGGCTTCCAAATCTGACCTGATGGCTAGGGGCGTAGCTATCGATCTGCTCCAGATGGCCAAGTGAGTTGGCCCGCAGTGCGAAGCCACCAAATACAAAGATCTGTCCAGGGAGGAAAACCTCACCCTGGATCGCATCGTTGTAGACGATTACAGGAGCCATCAAACCTTATGGTGACGACATAGTGGAACTCTCAATGAAAGCACCAACGTCGGTGTCAAAACCGGCAGATCTCGGGTAGGGGGTCCCGAACTGTGAGTCTAAGGCTAATGGTAATAGGAGGCGGGGGACACAATGTTTACCCAGGTTCGGGCCCTCTCTATGGAGGTAATACCCTACTTCCTGCTTGATTGATCTTGATGATATGAGTATTACAAGAGTTGATCTACCACGAGATCGTAGAGGCTAACCCTAGAAGCTAGCATATGATTCTGATTGTTTTTGTCCTACGGACTAAACCCTCCGGTTTATATAGACACTGGAGGGGGCTAGGGTTACATAGAGTCGGTTACAGAGAAAGGAATCTACATATCCGAATTGCCAAGCTTGCCTTCCACGCAAAGGAGAGTCCCACCCGGACACGGGACGAAGTCTTCAATCTTGTATCTTCATAGTCCAACAGTCCGGCATAAGCATATAGTCCGGCTGTCTGAGGACCCCCTAATCCAGGACTCCCTCAGCGGCTCCGCAGATTCTATGCCTAAATCCACACTTGTAACCTTTTTTCGTTTTTTTCTCCCTCTCACCCCTCTTTTCTCTTTTGGTTTTTTACCAGTGTTCGGATCAACCGCACACTCATGGGATATACATCATCAAATGTACACACCCATCATCACCAGGGGGCTTCTTTTTTCAGAAGCTTATTTTGATTATTATTATTTTAGAGTGTTAAGCTCACAATATATATATATATTGTTTACTCATACATGTCCTGTCTTCGCCATTATATGCACCTTCATGACTTAAGTTTTTGCCAAGCTGGGTTGCCTGGCTCCTGTGCTTATGCCCTACGTTCCCACTTGTTCGGCTAGGGCATAAAGGGAGCACCTCTGCAATTGTTACAGCCGGGTTATTCGGATGTGTACCTCAGACGGGTGAAGCCGAAAGCTAGCGTTCTTAAGGGAATGATCGGTCGGCGGACAAGAGACGAACTGGCCACGTTGCAATAAATGCCCTCAAATTATAAAGTGCACTGTGATCACTTCATCACAGTTCATGTATGCGCAAAAACGCATACTGGCCCAGGGAAAGGAACCCTTAATGGAACTATTCTCTCTAGAAGATGTTTCTTACGATAAAATGTAATATAACATAACTCCCAGAATACAACTTGTCTATTCAAGCAACTATGACCGGACGGCCTGGTTTCCGAACATACCTTGGTGTTTACCAATGGTTTAAAATATCCGGAAACACTCCAAACCTCAGGTTATGGAGGTCGAAGCAGGAAGTCTACCATGACAATCATTTTACAATTCGTCTGGAGAAAAGTTTGTTGATAAAGTACATTATTACTTAGACACAAAAACTTCTTCCTCTAGACTCTCTAGTAGGTTGTCTAGTTTACAATCCTGTTGAGAAAACCTAGCTGCTGTTTTCACTTGGTCGTATACTAAGCTAACAGGAATTTCTTGTCCATCTGGTCCCCGAGGTCCGACCCGGGCCATATGATTCGGATCAAGCTTGGTATACCGTGTTTTCACCATGGCCCAGGCTTCTCGAGCACCTTTCCGACATGAGGATATCTTCTATAGCTCAAAGCAGCGACGAACTCCTTTGAATAAATTCGCAAGCTCTTCCATACTTCCTGGAAGGGGATCAGACGGCCATAAAGCCTTCGCCATGTTCCTTAATGCTTTTCGAGCTCGCTCGTGCACTTTGAACAGCTCTTGTAACAGGCCGCCTTGGAATCCGGACACTTCTCCTTAGGGATGTCCTGTTAGCACACCTACAGTAAGCAAACTTGTCAGCATTTCAAACCGAAGACTCTTTTGACAGATAGGTTAAAAGAGCATACTGAATATGCCGCCTTTCAATTTCTTATTCTCCTTCAAAACATCTGATAATTGGGCTCTCACATCCTTCAGTTCTTTGGCCTGATTGATGTTTGCATCTTGAAGTTTGTTCTTCTCATCAATGGTCCGTGTCAATACACGTTGACCAGTGGCTTCTTACCGTTCGGCATGTCACTTATCTACTTTTGCAGCCCTTAGCCTCTCTTCTAGTTGACCCGTTGAGCCTTCCAACGAGACAAAACGTATAATTAATAAAACTCGTTGTGGTCACGGAGCCTTATCTCCGAAATTGCTGCTGCACTTACCATCAGGTGCCTTCTTGGTTTTCTTCAACTCTTCGACCTCGGTAGTAGCAGCAGCCAGTTTTGTTCGGTATTCTTCAAGTTGTTCCAATAACTTCTTAATCCTTTCCGTGAGTACCTAGCAACTCAAACGACTCTTAAATCAGTTGGGTCAACTGCTTGAAGACTCGGGGGTACTGGCATATGATTATTGAATCTGCGCAAAAAAATTCTTACCCGCATATCCTTGGAAAGCTGGTGAGTGGCTCCAGCAACTCCATCGTGAGCAGCCCGGATATAAGCATCCGCTGAACTAAGAGCATTGAAAGCCTCTTCAGTAAAATGTGGATCACGCATAGCCGCTCTCCGCCGTCGGTGACCCATGGCACTCTCGACTTTGGAGTTTGTGACGGATACATTATCTGAATCCTCCGGGAGATGATAATCCGGCATCGCTCCCGCATCCCCTCCAATCCTTGTGGCAGGGTTCGGGGTTGGATCAGTCTTTGCATGGCCAGCCAGGTCTCTGGATGCAGTCCTACGCACACTCCTCCTGCAATATGACACCACGGGGAATGTCATTATTTGGTCTATCCATTGAATGCATATTGAAGGATCATACCTCTTAGATGCCGAGGAGGGCCCGACGGTATCATTGTTCGCCTTTCTTTTCTGAGAGGCGCCTTGTGCAAGCGTCGTCTTCTTAGAAGATGCCTTTGTCGTAGCGCACTGGCGCGAGCGCCGCCCCTTGGGAGCATGATATCGTGCAGTGGGTGAGTCATGGTGGGAAAACCCTTTTTGAGGAGATGTCTCCTGGGTACTTACATGGGAGGAAGGAAGGAGGTTGGGGTAGTCGGCTATAATGGCCACCTCTGTGCCGTCGTAGCTTGTCTGAAAAAAGACTCTATCCTCAAAATCCACGAATATGTCTGGATCTTCTTCGTATCCTGGATCCAGGTCTCGATTATGGTCCTTTGGCTGCGGAGTGGGGCAGTAGATTCCCTCTACAACCTTTCTCCATTCCTATTAAAGGCAGTCGGATTAAACTCGGTTATCAAACATACTTGAAAGAAAAACAGATCAATTGAGGCCTATAACCGAAGACTCACCCAGTCAATGGGGGTATACATGGAGAAACCTTCTCGGCACTTCAGGCACACGAAGTCTTCTTTTTCCCCTTTGAAAAGGTCGGTCAATGTGGCACCCAGCACGGGAAAATTAGTTAGACCCTTGCGCCCACAACATGTTGCATCGTCCTCATCATTGTATTGCCACATGGGAAACCCCCTGGATTGAAGTGGCTGAACGCGTCGCGTTATTGAAATCGCCATTACCTCAACTATGGATAGTCCAGAATGGGCGAGCATTCAGACCTTGCTTAACCTTCACACTGTCTTCTTCTTCATAGCTTTGGGGACGCCAGCTGGCGCGCTTCTTTAAAGGAGGAGAGGAGAATTCGGGAAGACCTTGTCGGATAGGGCCCAAAAGGAAAACATCGTCGATATAAAACCACTTTGAGGGCCACTCTTCAGATGCCTTCTTCGGAGTGCTGGGCAGGTATCCCGTCCCCCCTATGCGCCATACTTTGGCGCCGCCCACCTCGAAAATAGATCCCTCCTGGGAGCGGGGGACGAGGCATAAATATTTCCTCCATAAATCAAAATGGGCCTCGCAGCCTAGGAACAGCTTGCAAAGGGCAACAAAACCCGCGATATGTAAAATGGAGCCCAGCGTGAGGTTGCAGTTGGAGACCGTAGTACTCCAGAAGACCTCTGAGGAAGGGGTGGATTGGAAATCCCATGCCCCTCAGCAAAAAGGAAACAAAGCACACCCGCTCCCCTGGGTTGGGTTTGGAGATTTCTCCGGCAGGGCTTCTCCGTTGTAGGAAGTTAATCCCGCTCGAACGGGGACCAGATTTGATGGAGGGAGGAACCCCTGCACCTGCAGCATGGCCAATTGAGTGTGGGATACCGAGCAGCTCTCCCAGTCACCTTCTTGAGGGCCTTGGGGACGCGAGGAAGAGCAAGGAGCGTTGGCCATCTTTGGTTGGTTTCTTGGCAAGCCCTAAGGATTTCTGTCTGGTGAGGAATGGAATATGAGATTCGATCTCTCTTTTATAAGTGCCTTATCTATGTGGTCAAGGGGTTATTTGTAAAAATATCTAGATCCTTCACATTCGTCCGACACGTGGAAGCCGATGCAGCAATGGTGCAGAAGCTGAAGAGTACAGTATTTAATGGAAAAGCCGAACTCTATAAAGCACGAGGGGGAACTAGCCTTGCAAAACCGAAGACATGAAGCCGGATACAACGTCGTCATTGAAGGCAAGTTCAGGGGCTACTGAGGGAGTCCTGGATTATGGGGTCCTCGGAGAGCCGTCCTATGTGACATGGGCCGGACTAACGGGCCGTGAAGATACAAGAACAAAAGGCCTCCTCCCGTGTCCAGATAGGACTCTCCTTTGTGTGGACTGCAAGCTTGGCTCCCGGATGAATAGTTCCTTCCTCTGTAAACTAACTTAGTACACCCCTGGTACCCTCTGGTTCCTATATAAATCGGAGGGTTTAGTCTATAGGAACGATCACAATCATACAGGCTAGACATCTAGGGTTTAGCCATCACGATCTCGAGGTAGATCAACTCTTGTAACCCCTATATTCATCATAGTCAATCAAGCAGGAAGTAGGGTATTACCTCCATTAAGAGGGCCCAAACCTGGGTAAACATCGTGTCCCCTGCCTCCTTGTTACCTTCAATCCTTAGACGCACAGTCCGGGACCCCCTACCCGAGATCTACCGGTTTTGACACCGATAGCAGGAGGACCGTGAGGCGTGAGAGCGCCTCGAGGCTGAGGCTGCCAACGAGGCCTACATGCAAGAGCTCCACCGACAGCACCCGGAGCTCGAGGAGGTGGAGCGGGCGATCTTTGCCGGCGCGGAGGGCGGCGAGGTTATCGCGCTCTCCTCCGATGACGAGGTCGAAGGTGGCGAGGACGGTGGCGCGGACGGTGTCAAGATTATCGCGCTCTCCTCCAATGACGAGGTCGAAGGTGGCAAGGACGGCATCACGGAGGGCGACGAGGTTATCATGCTCTCCTCCGATGACGAGGTCGAAGGTGGCGAGGACGGCGGCATGGAGGGCTTCCAGGTGGGCGGCGAGGACGAGGAGATCGACGTCGACGTGTGGAGGAGTGCCTTCCCCAACAACCCCGATGACAGCACCGGCTCGGACCCGGCTCGTGGCACACCGTACCTGACGAGGAAGGATTGGCTCGACCTCTACTTCGACCGAAAGTAGTTCAACTTAGTTTAAATTTATGTTTTATGTTCGGTTCTGCAAAACTATCTATGTTTATATTTGAATGCATGCTACTTTCGGTTGAACCTGCTTTGAACTTGATCAAATTGAAGTTTACAACATTATGTTTAGGCGATCGACTAGAAACGACCAAAAATTGTTGGAGTATATATATATCCACTAATTGTTTTAGTCCTTTAACTTTTAAAGGATCAGCTAGAGATGGCCTTATGCCTTGTTTATTTCAGTTCTTCACAATGTGATCCTCTATATGTGCAACTATTTGCCGTGCAATTCAATTTCATCAATAACAGTTTCAACAATACCACTATGAATTACGATATTTGGTTGCTGTTAAGGATATTGTAGTTAACATGCCTTTTCATCTTTTTAACAATAACTAGTGTACTTTAGACCTCCACAATGCCAGTTTGAATGACTATTTGCTTGTTTATAAATGTTATGCGTGATGCAATTAACACACCTTTTCATTTCTTGTTTTGCTTAACTAGCATGCTTAAGCCTGCACACTAAAGCTATCATTTGTAGATTATATTGTCTACCATGGATATATTTGGTTGATGTTTAGCCTGTTGTGCTTAACATGCCTTTATATGTACTCATACAAGACAGTGTTGTTTTTTCCATCGAGGTTAGTTTCATCGCATTGCTTATATGTACTCACTATTCAGGATCTCGGTAGCTGGTACCATATAGCCTGGGGGTTGATAAGGGATTAATCGTCGAATTGGACATTTCATTGAATATATCTGTAACCCATTTATCAGTAGGTTAACTAGGCCATGTTTAATATATTTGAGGATACATAGCAACATGCATTGTAATGAATGACTAAATATGCAATCCCAGGCTACATAGCAACAAGGAAGAGTGTTACCTTAATGTTCGTGTTACCTTAATGTTTTGATGATGTCTAGATATACATGTATAAAATCTTATATAATGGGATGGAGGGAGTGTTGTACTACATCATTTTGCAATTGTTGTTTAGCTTCTAATATTGACTTGGTGCTTTTAGGTACACATGTCATTGCCAAAGATCCGCACTTTGACCCTTTCTGCGTATGTGGCAATGAGATATTCATGAACCAGCATCAAGTGAGGAAACTGATAAAGATTGTTATTAAAATGGGTCAAAAGATGTCAATCGAACTATATGTTTAGACTTTAAGCAAGACAATAGTGAACTGCAGGATGGTAAGTAAGAACCCTATAGCCTTCTTTTTACTGCCCGTAATGAGTTGTGTTAGATGACAATGTCTGAATCTTTTTTCCTTTGCAGTGGATCCTGAAGCAGTTTACTCAAGATTACCTCTCAAACTACATGATTGGCGGTCGGCCATCACAAGGGGTTGGACTAGAGTCGTGCGTGCCTTCTGCATCCAGGAGAGCACAATAGGGCCATTCCGATTCACCTTGTTCAACAACCAGAATGTCTGTCACCTCTTTCTTTACCATCTGTAATAGTACAAGTATAGAACCCTGGTTCATCATTCTTTATTTGGTGCTTATGCAAAACATATGTACCTGGGAATTGAATAATGCATTGGTTGTTTGAACCTGATGGATATGAATAAAGCTATAGCCTACTTTCAAGTTTAAGTTAGGTACACTTTTAAATAGCAGCAATTAAATTAGGGCAAAATTATGGTGTGCAGGTCATTACAGCGCACACGATTAATAAAGCACAACGTGTGCGATATACATCATAATCCAACACGGTTCACAGAGTGGAAACGTGTGTAACAATGCACACAGTTGCTGTTTGCAAAGCATGTGTGATGTGAGACACTATCACATACGGTGCGGGAAAACTAAATGTGTGTGAATGTCTACCTATCGTACACGGTTTATAATCATAACTGTTTGTGATGTGCCAGGCATCGTAAATGTAGAGCCGTGCCTAGAAAACTCCCGTGCCTGGAATCTGCCTGAGTTTAGGTAAAAACCACAAAACTTCAACTACGATGGCAATGCCAGCACAAACGAGTAGCAAGGATGAATCATTTCAGATATGCGAGACATCGGAAACAGTTATAGAGGGGAAACTGTATGCATCAAGGCTCCCTATCCCCGACGGTTTCTGGGTCGTGTGGGAAGGACCCCCTAATTGCCCACACTCACTAGACGACGGTTCCAAATGCCTTGGCGGAAAGGGGTTTTAAACCATTTGTATAGCACCGACGCGTACCAGTGCTAGTACAAAGATTGAACACAAGAGATGAGCTAGGGTTTGAGAGGAAATGGTGTTGTTGAAGATGTTGATGGATATTGGGAAGGAAATATGCCCTAGAGGCAACAATAAAGTTGTTACTTTATATTTCCTTATTCATGACAAAGGTTTATTATTCATGCTAGAATTGTATTGACCGATGAAAGTGCAACTATCCCTAGGTGGTTTTGGTAATTAATAACAACATATAGCTCATTGAGCTAATACTATTCCAAGACTATTATTTCAGGAAAGCTCAATGAATGGCATGGCATGGATGATGAAAGTGGATCCCTCAAAATACTAAGGACAAAGGATTGGCTCAAGCTCAAAAGCTCAAGACTCTTCATTTTACATTTTAGTGATCCAAGATCACATTGAGTCTATAGGAAAAGCCAATACTATCAAGGAGGGATGAGGTGTTGCTTAATGAGCCTCTTGCTTCAATGTGCTTAGTGATATGCTCCAAAACCCTCAACTACTTTCCCACATCCACATATGACCTAAACCCAAAGCCAAAATCGGTCACACCGAAACTTCCTATCCGGTGCCACCGATTCCAAAAGTCATAGCCACTGCCACAAACCCTAAGCAAATCAGTCTTACCGATAGGGATCTCGGTCTCACCGATATGGGGTTGCAATCTCTCTGTTTCCCTTCCTAACGTTTCGGTCTAACCGAAGTGAGCGATCGGTCCCACCGAGATTGCAATGTAAACTCTCTGTTTCCTTTTTGTAACATTTCGGTCTCACCGAAAAGAGCAAATCGGTCCCACCGAGTTTACCTGACCAACTCTCTGGAAAGCTTATTACCAAATCGGTCTCACCGAGTTTGTGTAATCGGTCTTACCGATATTACGTTATGCCCTAACCCTAACCATATCGGTCTCACCGAGATGCATGTCGGTCCCACCGAAATTCACTAACGGTCACTAGGTTTACTAAATCGGTCCGACCGAGTTTAACAATTCGGTCCCACTGAGTTTGGTAAATTGAGTGTAACGGTTAGATTTTGTGTGGAGGCTATATATACCCCTCCACATCCTCTTCATTCGTGGAGAGAGCCATCAGAACGAACCTACACTTCCAACTTACCATTTCTGAGAGAGAACCACCTACTCATGTGTTGAGGCCAAGATATTCCATTCCTACCATATGAATCTTGATCTCTAGCCTTCCCCAAGTTGCTTTCCACTCAAATCTTCTTTCCACCAGATCCAAACCCATTGAGAGAGAGTTGAGTGTTGGGGAGACTATCATTTGAAGCACAAGAGCAAGGAGTTCATCATCAATGCACCATTTGTTACTTATTGGAGAGTGGTGTCTCCTAGATTGGCTAGGTGTCACTTGGGAGCCTCCGACAAGATTTTGGAGTTGAACCAAGGAGTTTGTAAGGGCAAGGAGATCGCCTACTTCGTGAAGATCTACCACTAGTGAGCCAAGTCCTTCGTGGGCGACGGCCATGGTGGGATAGACAAGGTTGCTTCTTCGTGGACCCTTCTTGGGTGGAGCCCTCCGTGGACTCGCGCAGCCGTTACCCTTCGTGGGTTGAAGTCTCCATCAACGTGGATGTATGATAGCACCACCTATCGGAACCACGCCAAAAACATCCGTGTCTCCAATTGCGTTTGAATCCTCCAAACCCTTCCCTTTACTTTCTTGCAAGTTGCATGCTTTAATTTCCGCTGCCTATATACTCTTTGCATGCTTGCTTGAATTGTGTGATGATTGCTTGACTTGTCCTAAAGTAGCTAAAATCTGCCAAACTCTAAAATTGGGAAAAGGTTAAGTTTTTATCGGTCAAGTAGTCTAATCACCCCCCTCTAGACATACTTCAAGGTCCTTCAAGTGGTGTCAGAGCTTTGGTCTCCATTTTCTTTGATTTCCATAGCTTTTGGTGGTCATAGCCTTGGTTTCACTACCTAGGAGAGTATGGCGTCTAGCGAGGGAAATTATCACCGTAGAGGTCCCTACTTTGATGGTACTAATTTTGCTAGTTGGAAGCATAAGATGAAAATGCATATTCTCGGACATAACCCCGCCGTTTGGGCAATTATTTGTATTGGCTTGCAAGGTGAATTTTTCGATGGGAGAGAATCGAACCGTGAAGCTAATGCGGAAGAATTGAAGATGTTGCAATACAATGCTCAAGCTTGTGATATCATCTTCAACGGATTGTGCCCCGAAGAATTCAACAAAATCAGCCGTCTTGAGAATGCAAAGGAAATTTGGGATACTTTAATTGATATGCATGAAGGTACCGAGTCCGTCAAGGAATCCAAGTTGGATGTGCTCCAAAGTCAACTTGACAAGTTCAAAATGAAGGATGGTGAAGGTGCCGCTGAAATGTACTCTAGGCTTGCTCTTATCACAAATGAGATTGCCGGCTTAGGGAGTGAAGAGATGACCGACAAATTCATCATCAAGAAGATCTTAAGAGCATTGGATGAAAAGTATGATACTGTGTGCACATTGATTCAAATGATGCCAAACTACAAAGATCTCAAGCCAACGGAAGTCATTGGAAGGGTTGTTGCTCATGAGATGTCACTCAAGGATAAGGAGGAACTTCACAACAAGTCAAGTGGTGCTTACAAAGCCTCAAGTGAAGCCCCCACATCATCAAGTGAGAAACCAACCTTCAGTGAAGAATTGAGCTTAATGGTGAAGAACTTCAACAAATTCTACAAGAGTAGAAGCAAAGAAAGAAGCTCCAAATCAAGGTCTTACAATGACAAGAGATCTTCTAGTCGAGAGCGAAATTGCTACAATTGTGGGAGACCCGGACACTACTCCAATGAGTGTACGGCACCCTACAAAAGAAGAGAAGATTCTCCAAGAAGAAGGAGCAAAAGAGAAGAATCACCACCAAGAGAGAGGAGGAGTAGAGATGATCGTTATGAACAAAGACCCTCACGGAGAAGCAAGGATTCAGAAAGGAAGGACAAGTCATCAAGGAGCTACACAAAACGAAGACGTCAAGCTCATGTTGGTGAATGGGTATCCAGCTCCGACTCTGGCAATCACTCCGAGAGAAGCTATCACTCCGACTCCGAATATACTCAAGATGAAGGTGTTGCCGGTCTAGCACTTGTGTCAACCAACTCCTATGACATATCTGATTCACCGAATGAAGGTGTTGGAAGATGCTTCATGGCCAAAGGTCCAAAGGTAACACACCCCGAGTATGTTGATTTCAATAGTGATGAAGATGACTTGCTTGTGGATGATGATTTACTTGTTGACAACTCTAGTGATGAATACTATGATGAAACGTCAATTAATCATGCTAATCATGCTAAAACGAATGACAATGATAAGGAGAAGATTGAGCTTCTAACTAAAGAATTAAACTATCTTAAGTTGGCTCATGAAACTATCTACGAAGATCATCGAGAACTTTTAAGGGCTCATGAGAAGTTATGCTTTGAAAAGCTCAATCTTGAGCAAGAGCATGAGTTCTTAAAAGCAATCAATGATGATCTTCGCAAGAAAAGTTCTTCTTACATTGCCAAGCATTTACTCTTATCTACTTACATGCCTCAAGTCAAGTCTAATAACAAGTACAAGAAATATACTTCCTCTAGTAGTAACAATAATAATGTCAAATCCAATATTGTTGCTTCTAGTAGTTCTCTTGATTCCACTAATGATTCTCTTAGCCAAGTTACACTTGAGCAAGAAAATAGCTTATTGAAGGGAATTATAGAGAAAGGTGTTTACAAGAGCCTTGCCGGGAGTAAGCAATTTGAGGAAATTGTACACAAGCAAGGAAGGCACCGGAAGAATCATGGTGTTGGTTTTGAACGAAAGTTCAATGCCAATGGAGTTGAGTGGGAAGAAGATCAATACCCCAAGACGAAGTTTGTTCCTCAACAAGAGAAGTATGATCCTACTTCCTTCAAAGGAACACAAGCTCAAGATGATCTTCCACCACAAGACCACAAGAACAAAGGCAAGGACAAGCTTCAAGAAGAGATTGATGCATTTTAAGAAGCACCTAAAGCCTCGTTCAAGTGGGTCCCCAAGACTACGTCAAGTTCTACTTCATCTAGTACAACTACAACTCCAAGGATTCCCATCAAGATGATGTGGATCCCAAAGAAGAAGAACTAGAGAGTTCTTGAGGGTGACTCCACCAACATTCTTCACTCATATCATTTTGGCAAGAACAAGTGCAATCAACTTCCACATCTTGCACTAGTTCAAGGAGTCACGAATCCTCATGTTGGTAAGACAAGGGACAAGGTAACCTAATGATTTCATGGACATCATCTTGTGTGTGCATCACTCTATGTCTATGGATATTCTTGTTTGTTCCTTGTGGGACTAACCCATGTAGATAAGTTGAAAGTGCAACTCACTCCAAAGGATTGCTCCAAATGATCTACATCAACATTGAGCATCTACATCTTCAACACCTACATGAAGTCATCATCGACAAAACCCAAGGTTAGTTCATCCCTCTAAGGGGGGATCTCACATCTAGGGGGAGCTTAACTCTAAGAATTGAGTCAAAGCAACTCTAATGGTGTGAACACATAATGCATTATGTAAAAGTGGTAACCCCACTTGAGCTTAAACGATGAGTATGACCTATGATCAAATGTTCTCATTTGACTCCTAAGTCAATATACTCATATATAGATGACCTAGTCATCGCCAATTGTTTGATAGATGCTAGAATTGGTTGTGCATGCTTTGCCACATATTTCATTTGCTATCTTATTGTGTGAGCATGTTGGTGCATATTTTACTCATTCAAGGATATCCACTTGTTGTTTTGATTGTTTGGTTTCTTTTCTTTGTGACAAGTGGATGGACAAGAATGCCTAAGAACCTCCTTTAGCTATCTATGCTTTTCTCATCTCAAACTCTATTCATGCTACATCACAAAATTTGATCAAGTCAGATTCGAACCACTCTGTGTGAGGAGCACTCGGAGTCCCCGATTCGTCATAGACTTAAACTTCCAAAACCTCCTTGTGATTCTCGGTCTGACCGATTCTTCCATTTCGGTCCTACCGAGATCACCAAGTTGATCTGAGTTTTCAATCTCGGTGCAACCGATTTGAACTTTTCGGTCTCACCGATTTGTTGTAACTGAACACAGTTAGGCATCTCGGTGCCACCAAGTTGTTCCACTCGGTCACACCGACATGGTCGGGCTATATATAGCCACGGACAAAAGTTTGGAAATTTCTCCGAAACCCTTCGCCCGCGCAATAGCTCGCTCTGCCATCGTGGTCTCCGGATCGTCTCCTCGCTGCCAGCAGCCTCCTGTCGCTAGTCTTCATCGCCATCAACGGAAATCGTCCCCGCCGTTGCCGCCATAGCAAGTCCACCGCCAAGTTAGGGTATGGACTTGATCTTTGTGCTATCCACATCTGATTCCCAGCACATTGATTTCATATTGATTCTTGTCACAATTGAGATTCTTCTATCCAACCAAAATAGTCTATAGTTTAGATGCGATTCAAATTTTTAGGTTTAGGTTTCCGCCGAAACCATCTCGGACCCACCGAGTTGAAAAACTCGGTCACACCGATTTGGCGTATGCCATTGCACTAGTGACTCTCGGTCTGACCGAGAATTACTAATCGGTGCGACCGATTTGAAGATTCTGTGAAACCCTAGCAGTCTTGGTGCCACCGAACTGAAACTCGGTCCAACCGAGATCATCAGTTTAGGTTCCAAAACTGCTTCGGTATCACCGAGTTTGAAAATCGGTTGATCCGAAATGCTTTCTGTGGAAAAATAAAACTGAATTTTTGAATCATTCTTTTGCAAAAATCTCTGCATTTTGTGATGCTCATCTATAACTCTTCACAGGGTCACCAGTCAGCTTTTGCAGTATGTCTGATCAGAGTGACAGCCAGAACAGGTCTGAAGAGCACATGGACTTGAGTGAGGGCATTAGTCCCTCAACTTCAGATGAAGGGAGCAGAAGCACTCCTAGCAACTTGCCTAAGGCTGCAACTAGGCAAAGGAAGAAGAGAACCTCAGACTCAGAAGATGAGGATTACAAAGCTGAGGAGGATGAGGCCACTTCCAAGAAAGTGGTGCTCAAGAAAGAGTATGGCTCTGTACAAAGCACAAAGCCAGGCCTGAAGAAGAAAGTTCCTGCCAAGAGAACTCCAATGCCAAAGGCCAGGCTGTCCACTCAAGTGCCAGCTCAAGCTCAACCCAAACACACACTTGCAAGGAAAGAGCCACCATCAAAACCTCAGAAAGTCCCCACTGGTGCAACCATGAAGTTTACAATTGAATCAGAGGATGATGGTGATCAGGATAAGAAAAAGAAGAGAGCTAGAACCACAACTGCCAAGGTCCTTGGAAAGCCCTCAATGAGAAGGGATTCTGATGAAGAGGAAGAGGATGCTGTACCAGCTCCTAAGGCAGCTAAGCTTATGGGAGATGCAATCAGGTCAGGGGCTGCAACATCCAAGCCCAAAGATGCACCCAAAGCTGCCTCCAAGGCCAAGCAAGCTCCAAAGAGGAATACCAGGAGTATTCCAGCTGCTGAAAAGAAGAAGGCCCCAGTGCCCAATGTTGCAGAAGATGAAGATGAAGAAGGACAAGTCCTCAGAAAGCTCAAGCCCAAGATACCAGACCACAATGATGCCCATCCTGTGGCTGAGGACATGAGAATCAGAAAGGATTCAGGGCTGAGGCTGTGGAGGATGGAAGACCCATATGCTTCAAGAAGAAGAACTGCTATTGACTACAAGTTCCACACAAAGGAACAACAGGACTTTTATGAGACCATTCTGTTGGACAAGAAGCCCATTGTCTGTGATATGAGGTGGGTTGACTGGAAATTCATCAGGGAGAATGAGCAGCACTACCCTGGAGTGGAGGAGAGCTTTATTGCTTGTGGAGTAGCAGATTTTGTTGGACATAAGCTCACCAACTGGAATGATGAGCTTATCATGCAGTTCTACTCCACAGCACACTTTTATCCAGATGGTAGAATTGTGTGGATGTCTGAAGGTACAAGGTACCAATCCACTGTTGAAGAATGGGCAAGTCTGATCAATGCCCCCAAGGAAGAAGAGGATGACTTGGACATATATGCAAAGAAGAAGTTGGGTCACAACTCAATGGCTCACATGTACAAGGAAATTCCTGACAAGGCTGTAGAGACTCACAAGTTTGGATCAGTCCACTTTCTGTTGTCAGGATTGGCAACCATCAATTAGATTCTGAGGCACACCTTGTTGCCCAAGTCAGGTGACCATAACATGATCAGAGGACATGCCATCAACATGCTGCATGTGTTTGATGTGCCCCAGAAGTTCAAAGTCATGAGCCTCATCATTGAAACAATCAAGAGGACTGCAGCAGATCAGAAGAGGAGCTGTGGATATGCACCTCAGATTCAAGAATTGATCAAGTCCAAGATGGGCATAGGGAAATATCAGTTGGATAAGGAACATTTTCCAATTTATCCAGACTTTGAGGACAATGAGGTTGTCATGAATGAAGATGATCCACAATCAGTCCAAGCTTAGGAGAAGAAGGAGAAGGCAAAGAAGGAGAAGGCTGCTAAGATGCCAACTCAAGAGGAGGCATCTGAGTATTTCTTGAAGACCAAACAAGAGCAGCTTGGTTACTTGATAGCATCAACTCTGAGGATTGAGAAAGGGTTGGCCACCCTAACTCAAAACCAGGAGAGCCTGGAGAGAATCATGGAACAAAAGTTCTATGATCTATATGTCAAGGTAACTGAGATTCAGTCAGTTGTAGAGCAGCTGCAGGATGACATGCAGGAGAGGAAGGGCAAGACAACCACCAATGTGTTTGCCAGAGTGCCCAGAGCCCAGAGGTCAGTTGCAGTGCCAGTGAAAGATACTAGAGCTACAACTTCAGCACCAGCTACTGCCCCAACAATTCCAGTGCAACCAGCTCCAGCACCAACTCCTCCAGCACCCTCTACTTCAACTGAAGCCTTCGTCCAAGGAGCCATCTCTACACCACCACCAGAAGATCAAGCCTGAGAGACGATCTAGCACTATGCATTTTCTATGAACTTTTTGGTAAATTGTTGCCAAAGGGGGAGAAAAATGTATAGATCATAGGCTTCGAGAGAGAGTGTTGCTTTTATTCTCTCTTGCTTTATTTGGTGGTTTTTCAAACTTTGTTTGCTTTTGGTTGAGATACTATGCCTGTGAGACATTGATGATCATGTGTTTGATCATAAGCTACACTTATGCATGCTTGATATTATCCTATCTATCTTATGTGATCACTCACTATGCTTGGTGATGAGTGCATGTATTCATTGTCTATTATTTTGAGCGCTCCACCAAGATGTATGTGACATGGAAGAGTAACCCATGAGCCTAATTCATTGTGCATTTGCAGTCCAAAGCAAATCTTAAACTATGCACAAATTTAGGGGGAGCTCTTGCTTATCACATACTTCTCAAAGCGACGATATTATTCAATCTTATTATCATTTGTCGAAGCTTTGATCTATATGTTGTCATCAATTACCAAAAAGGGGGAGATTGAAAGTGCAACTATCCCTAGGTGGTTTTGGTAATTAATAACAACATATAGCTCATTGAGCTAATACT
Organism: Triticum timopheevii; assembly: GCA_963921465.1. Classification (NCBI taxonomy): domain Eukaryota; kingdom Viridiplantae; phylum Streptophyta; class Magnoliopsida; order Poales; family Poaceae; genus Triticum; species Triticum timopheevii. Next base: position 446,300,243 of record OY997272.1, read on the forward strand.
ATTCCAAGACTATTATTTCAGGAAAGCTCAATGAATGGCATGGCATGGATGATGAAAGTGGATCCCTCAAAATACTAAGGACAAAGGATTGGCTCAAGCTCAAAAGCTCAAGACTCTTCATTTTACATTTTAGTGATCCAAGATCACATTGAGTCTATAGGAAAAGCCAATACTATCAAGGAGGGATGAGGTGTTGCTTAATGAGCCTCTTGCTTCAATGTGCTTAGTGATATGCTCCAAAACCCTCAACTACTTTCCCACATCCACATATGACCTAAACCCAAAGCCAAAATCGGTCACACCGAAACTTCCTATCCGGCGCCACCGATTCCAAAAGTCATAGCCACTGCCACAAACCCTAAGCAAATTGGTCTTACCGATAGGGATCTTGGTCTCACCGAGATGGGGTTGCAATCTCTCTGTTTCCCTTCGTAACATTTCGGTCTAACCGAAGTGAGCGATCGGTCCCACCGAGATTGCAATGTAAACTCTCTGTTTCCTTTTTGTAACATTTCGATCTCACCGAAAAGAGCAAATCGGTCCCACCAACTTTACCTGACCAACTCTCTGGAAAGCTTATTACCAAATCGGTCTCACCGAGTTTGTGTAATCGGTCTTACTGATATTACGTTATGCCCTAACCCTAACCATATCGGTCTCATCGAGATGCATGTCGGTCCCACCGAAATTCACTAACGGTCACTAGGTTTACTAAATCGGTCCGACCGAGTTTAACAATTCGGTCCCACCGAGTTTGGTAAATTGAGTGTAACGGTTAGATTTTGTGTGGAGGCTATATATACCCCTCCACCTCCTCTTCATTCGTGAGAGAGCCATCAGAACGAACCTACACTTCCAACTTACCATTTCTGAGAGAGAACCACCTACTCATGTGTTGAGGCCAAGATATTCCATTCTTACCATATGAATCTTGATCTCTAGCCTTCCCCAAGTTGCTTTCCACTCAAATCTTCTTTCCACCAGATCCAAACCCATTGAGAGAGAGTTCAGTGTTGGGGAGACTATCATTTGAAGCACAAGAGCAAGGAGTTCATCATCAACGCACCATTTGTTACTTCTTGGAGAGTGGTGTCTCCTAGATTGGCTAGCTGTCACTTGGGAGCCTCCGACAAGATTTTGAAGTTGAACCAAGGAGTTTGTAAGGGCAAGGAGATCGCCTACTTCATGAAGATCTACCGCTAGTGAGGCAAGTCCTTCGTGGGCGACGGCCATAGTGGGATAGACAAGGTTGCTTCTTCGTGGACCCTTCTTGGGTGGAGCCCTCCGTGGACTCGCGCAGTCGTTACCCTTCGTGGGTTGAAGTCTCCATCAACGTGGATGTATGATAGCACCACCTATCAGAACCACGCCAAAAACATCCGTGTCTCCAATTGCGTTTGAATCCTCCAAACCCTTCCCTTTACTTTCTTGCAAGTTGCATGCTTTAATTTCCGCTGCCTATATACTCTTTGCATGCTTGCTTGAATTGTGTGATGATTGCTTGACTTGTCCTAAAGTAGCTAAAATCTGCCAAACTCTAAAATTCGGAAAAGGTTAAGTTTTTATTGGTCAAGTAGTCTAATCACCCCCCTCTAGACATACTTCAAGGTCCTACAACCGGAAACCTTAATACATGTGTGAATACATAAACAAACACCATGTCCCTAGTGATCCCCTACTAGACTAGCTCATTGATCAAAGATGGTTAAGGTTTCCTAACCATGGACATGAGTTGTCATTTGATAACGGGATCACATCATTAGGAGAATGATGTGATGGACAAGACCCATCCGTTAGCTTAGCATATTGATCGTTCAGTTTTGTTGCTATTGCTTTCTTCATGTCAAATACATATTCCTTCGACTATAAAATTATGCAACTCCCGGATACCGGAAGAATGCCTTGTGTGCTATCAAACATCACAACATAGCTGGGTGATCATAAAGATGCTCTACAGGTATCTCTGAAGGTGTTTGCTGAGTTGGCATAGATCAAGATTAGGATTTGTCACTCCGAGTATTGGAGAGGTATCTTTGGGCCCTCTCTGTAATACACATCATAAGCTTGCAAGCAAACAACTAAGGAGTTAGTCATGAGGTGGTGTATTATGGAACGAGTAAAGAGACTTACCGGCAAGGAGATTGAACTAGGTATGAAGATACCGACAATCGAATCTCGGGCAAGTAACATACCGACAGACAAAGGGAATAACGTATGTTGTCATAAAGGTTCGACCGATAAAGAACTTCGTAGAATATGTAGGAGCCAATATGGGCATACAGGTTCCACTATTGGTTATTTACCAGAGAGGTGTCTAAGTCATGTCTACATAGTTCTCGAACCCGTAGGGTCCGCACGCTTAACGTTTGATGACAATATTGTATTATATGAGTTATGTGATTTGGTGACCAAATGTTGTTCGTAGTCCCGGATGAGATCATGAACATGACGAGGAGTCTCGAAATGGTCGACAGGTAAAGATTGATATATAGGACGATAGTATTCGAACACCAAAAGTCTTCCGGAGGGTACCGGGTACATATCGGGTCACCAGAAGGGGTTCCACACGCACCCCCGATAAAAGATATGGGCCTTATGGGCCAAGAGGGGAAACGCCCCCCACATGGGCCGAACCAAAGGGAGAAGGAAAAATGGGAAGAGAAAGGAAAGGGGGGATTAGGCCTCCCCATTCCCTTTCTCCCCCTCCTCTTTCCTTCCCCCTCCGGTAAATAAGGAAAGGGGGGACGGCCAAGGAGGAACCCAAGTAGGATTCGGTCCTACTTGGGGTGCCTCCTGGCCTCTCCCCTCTCCCTCCCACCTATATATATGTGGGGGGTGCCCCCTAGCACACCCCTAGACAATTGTTAGCCGTGTGCGGCGCCCCCTCCATCGTTTACTCCCACGGGACATATGTTCGTAGTGCTTAGGCAAAGCCCTGCGAGGATCACTTCACCATCACCGTCACCACACCGTCGTGCTGACGGAACTCATCTACTACCTCGACGTCTTACTGGATCAAGAAGGCGAGGGACGTCACCGAGCTGAAGGTGTGCAGAACGCGGAAGCGTCGTGCGTTCGGTACTTGATTGGTTGAAGCGCGAAGAAGTTTGACTACATCAACCGTGTTGAGGAACGCTTCCGCTTATGGTCTACAAGGGTACGTAGACACACTCTTCCCCTCGTTGCTATGCATCAACATGGATAGATCATTGCGTGTGCGTAGAATTTTTTTTGTTTTCCATGCAACGTTTCCCAACAGTGGCATCATGAGCCAGGTCTATGCGTAGATGGTATGCATGAGTAGAACACAAAGAGTGTGGGCGGTGATAGTCATACTTCTTACCACCAACTTCTTATTTTGATTCCGCGGTATTGTGGGATGAAGCGGCCCGGACCAACCTTACATGTCCACGCACATGAGAACGGTTCCACCGACAGACTTGCAACTAGTTTTGCATAAAGGTGGTTGGCAGGTGTCTGTTCTCCTACTTTAGTTTAATCAAATTTGACTATGGCCGGTCCTTGAAGAAGGTTAAAACAACAAACTTGATGAAACACCATTGTGGTTTTATGCATAGGTAAGAACGGTTCTTGCTAGAAGCCCGTAGTAGCCACGTAAAACTTGCAACAACAAAGTAAAGGACGTCTAACTTGTTTTTGCAGGGCATGTTGTGACATGATATGGTCAAGACATGATGTGATATACGTTATTGTATGAGATGATCATGTTTTGTAAAAGTTATCAGCAACCGGCAGGAGCCTTATGGCTGTCTCTTTATTGTATGAAATGCAAACACCATGTAATTGCTTTACTTTATCACTATGCATTAGTGATAGTTGTTGAAGCAATAGTTGGCGAGACGACCACGACGCAACGATGGAGATCAAGGTGTCAAGCCGGTGACGATGGAGATCATGACGATGCTTTGGAGATGGAGATCAAAAGCACAAGATGGTTGTCGGTGTCAAAACCGGCGGATCTCGGGTAGAGGGTCCCGAACTATGCGTCTAGGCGGATGGTAACAGGAGACAAGGGACACGATGTTTTTACCCAGGTTCGGGCCCTCTCGATGGAGGTAAAACCCTACTCCTGCTTGATTAATATTGATGATATGGGTAGTACAAGAGTGGATCTACCACGAGATTAAGGAGGCTAAACCCTAGAAGCTAGCCTATGGTATGATTGTTGTTCGTCCTACGGACTAAAACCCTCCGGTTTATATAGACACCGGAGAGGGCTAGGGTTACACAGAGTCGGTTACAATGGTAGGAGATCTACATATCCGTATCGCCAAGCTTGCCTTCCACGCCAAGGAAAGTCCCATTCGGACACGGGACGAAGTCTTCAATCTTGTATCTTCATAGTCTTGGAGTCCGGCCAAAGATGATAGTTCGGCTATCCGGACACCCCCTATTCCAGGACTCCCTTAGTAGCCCCCGAACCAGACTTCAATGATGATGAATCCGGCGTGTTGATTGTCTTCGGCATTGCAAGGCGGGTTCTTCTCCAAATTCCATGTACTTGTCGAATAGTGTCCGGCTTCTTATAAATGCTGCGCTCCTTGGCTTCCACGCCCAATAATGGCCATCTTCCACATGTCGAACGAATGCGAAGAGCCAGGGTATTTTTACACTTTCCCCCCTAACTGCGCAAATGAGCCGCCTATAAAAGGAGACGAGGATCTAGATCCGGATCACACCATCCTCCCTCCGCGAGCACTCATCGGAGCGCCTTTGACAAAAATCCATTCCATCATGGACAGTCGACGCGGCTCCTCCTCTCGCGCTCCCAGCCCTCAGCCAGGAGATTGGGGGAGATGCTTAGTCCCACATAGCGAGTTAGTGATGCTCCAAGCCGAGGGATATCTTCCCCCAGCCTTTATGGTTCCGGTTCGAGTCGGACTCGCCACCTACAAGGGCGGAAAGCAGGCGGAGAGCGTCCCCAATCCCTCCAAAGGAGAACGGGTATGCTTTGTCTCTTATCTAATAAGAGGACTCGGATTTCTAATACATCCGTTTCTCCGGGGGCTCCTGGAGTTCTATGGCCTCCAGCTGCACCACCTTACGCCTGCCTCCATTCTTCACATCGCGGGCTTCGTGGCCCTTTGCGAGCTGTTCCTGGGCGTCAAGGCTCCTTTTGCGCTGTGGAAGAGATTATTCTGCCTCGTACCCCGTTCTCACGAGGGGTCAATATATCAAGTGGGCGGAGCCGAGCTATGGCGCATCGCCGGGACCGGATATCTATCCGGAACCCCGAAGAAGGCGTCCAAAGACTGGCCTTCGGAATGGTTCTATATAGAAGACGCCCCGCTACCGGATCCAGTTTGGATCGGCCTCCCGGAGTTCAGTAACGCTCCCTTGAAGAAACGCCTAAGTTGGCATCCGCGGAGCTCTCAACGGGAGAATGACAGGGACGTCCTTTACCTGATGGGCCAAATAAGATTATTGGCTCATTCCGGATTGACCATGATCGGAGTCATGGCCACATGTATTATGCGGGGGGTGCAGCCGCTCCAGTATAGGGCCCACCCCATGTGGGATTTCAACGGGAGGATGATGCCACCCTCCATGGCCGTAAGGGGCCGGGATCGGTCGCCGATCTGGTGAAGATCTTGTCCGGTCTGTACAAAGGGGAGAAGGAGGATTTTCTCCATGTCAGTCCACTGAACGGGTTGCCTATCCGATCCACATTCCCATGGTTAAGTATCTCATTTTGTGATTTCTTCACAGGAACTGCGCCGGGCCGTAGAGGATATACACAGCCCGGCTCCACAACCCGAGGATCCGGAACGGCCCCTCGATCTGGCCTCCGAAGAGGATCCGGACATACAGGTGGAGCTGATCGATGGGGTGTTCCACCAACTCAGCATCGACAATGCTTTGGTCGCCATTACGGCCGACTACCCCGGAATATTTCCAGCTCCCCGGGTAACTGTGACCGAAGTCCTGATACCATGACCCATCCGTGCTTATTTCTGATCACCGCATACAAATGGTGTTCCGCAGGAGGTGCCTTCGAGGCGGGAAGCCGAGCCCGCGGCGGCTGGCCAACAAGGGGCAACTCGGCCCAACAGGCGGAAAAGAAGCGCGGTGCAGATCGAGACGTCGCCGCAACGGTATGGCGCGCCACCATGTTTCCAGGAAAGATTCCTGGACGGCATACTAACGCTCGTGATTTTTTCAGGAGAAAGAGCGCTCGCCGGACTGTGTCCGGAGAGGTTGCCAATCGAGCCTCCGCCAGCTAGGCTCCAACACCAGGTCCAGAGGGGGAGGCGAACACAAGGCGCGCGTCGGATGCTCCTCCAACGGAGGATGCCGATAGGTTGTCCGCCACCAAATCTGAGTTGGAGAGTGCCATGAATCACAGGCGCCGCCGGACAATCCTTCGTGACGCATGTTTCTCCCAAGAGGCATTGAACGCCTTTAATTCGGGAGATGCACATCTCCGTGCCGCTCCAGATGGTCTAGCCAGAGCCATGGAGCAGTATGTGAAAGACATACGGGTAAGGAATTTTGATAGTTGTATATGCCAGTAGCCCCCGAGACTTAAAATAGTTAGAATAACTGATTTAAGGATCATTTGTTATGCAGGATCTTACGGAAAAGAATACCCACCTGTCCCAGGAGCTTCAAGAGTGCAAGGCCCAACTTGAGGCCGCACTAGCTGCCACAGGGGGAGCCACAGAGACCCCCTCCGGTAATATATACTTCGAAAGATAAGTAGTTTGTGAAGTGCGGCGTGTGTATAAGTCTGACAATAATATTGCAGATGGCGCCGGGCTAGATCCGGACAGGCAACAGCTACTACGCCAGCTAAAGGCCGGCGAGAAGGTGCTTACAAGGGTGCGGCAAGAGAAAAATAACCTTCAAGATGCCAACACCCAGCTGGGTGAGGAACTAAAAGATGTTCGGGCCCAACTGTCTGACTCCGTGAAGGAGAATCGGCGGCTTCGTCGCGGCATTTATAGTAAGTGCTTGAGCAAACTTTTGAAAAAAAGAGTTCGGCGAGGAAGTCGATTAACAGAAATATGTCTATAGGTATGCTCACAGGTCGTCCTATAGAGGAAATGCCCGGTTCAACGGGTGACCTACTTCTCGAGCTGCTGCAACTGCACGAACGAGTTCGGCAGGTGATGAGCGGAGTCGCCCAGGCCTTGTGGCCATCCATGTCCCTACCCGAAGGTCTTGGAGAGCTTGCGGAGAAGCTTCAGGGAGCATGGCGGCGCTTCCGGCTATGGAAGATATCGGCCTGCCGTCAAGGCGCCAGGGAGGCCTGGGCCATGGTGAAGACGCGGTATGCGAAGGCTGACCCAAACCACATGGCCGAGGTCGGACCTGTGGGGCCAGATGGGAAGGAGATCCCTGTGAGCTTAGTGTACGGCCAAGTAGAGTTGGCCGCAAAGTATTCCCAGCGGGACTATAGACTAGACAGTCTATTAGATGGTATCGAAGAGGAATACAATCAGTCAGCTTGACTATGTAATTTAAAATGACATGTAAAATGCATTCTAGCCGGATTGTAGATCGTTTGTCGTGGCGGACCTTTTCGCTTCAACCTCGGGACCCGACAGTCCTGAGTGTGTCCGAATACCCTCGCGGTTATATAAAAAACCGGGGCATGCGTGGAGACCAGGCGTAGGGGTTATTAGTGCTTTATCAGACAAGTGCCCAACTAGTTATGTTATATTACATGGTTAGTAAGAAACATCTTCCAGGGAGAATAGTTCTGTTAGGAGTTCCTTTCCCTGGGAGGCATGCCCTAAAGCGCATGTCCGGACTGCGAAAAAAGCAGGAAAACATGTGGGGGCAGATAAATAAATAGGTAAGAAATCATCTTTTGATTCACCGACCGAATATTACTTTAAGAACGCTAGCTTTCGGCTTCACCCAGTCTGAGGTACACATCCGGCTGACCCGGCAGTAACAATCGTAGAGGTGCTCCCTTTACCTCCTAGCCGAACAATCGGGAACGTAGGGGTAAGCACAGGAGCCAGGCAACCCAGCTTGGCCAAAACTTAAGTCATATCGATGCATATAATGGTGAATAAAAGGTACATGCGGAAGTGTGACACATGTGTTGGGCATAAAGCCCGTATATGTAAGCTTCTGTTAAAGAAGCCCCCAGGTATAATGAGTGCGTGTAGCACGTCAAGTGTGTGCGAACAATGCGCAGGCGAGCCTCCAAAGGCTTGTGAGAAAAAAAAGGGGGGAGAAGGAGAGAAATAAAAGACAGTTAAAGTATAAAATATGGACTGGGGAAGGAGACGAACTCAGAGTCTGGCGCTAGGCATAGAATCTTCGGAGACGGGCTGCGTTCCATGGGTTTGGCTCGAGTCGGTTATCCGATGCGTTTCGCAGACGGTACGCTCCGCTGGTCAGGACTTGGTCGATGATGAAGGGACCTTCCCATTTGGGCTTGAGTTTGTCCTTTTTCTTGTCCGGCAGGCGTATAACGAGTTCGCCAACATTGTAAGTTTTGGCCCGTACTTCTCTGCTTTGGTATTTTTGAGCCTGCTGTTGATAGAATGCGGAACGAGCTTTTGCCACATCGCGCTCCTCCTCTAAGGCGTCCAAACTGTCCTATCGATCCAGCTCGGCTTCTCTTTCTGCGTACATGCGCACGCGAGGTGAGTCATGAATTATGTCGCAGGGCAAAACTGCCTCTGCGCCGTATACCATAAAAAATGGTGTGAATCCGGTCGTGCGATTCGGCATGGTCTGCAGCCCCCAGAGTACAGAGTTGAGCTTCTCTACCCAGTGCGTGTTACATTCCTTAAGGGACCGCACTAGTCTGGGTTTGATGCCGCTCATGATTAGACCATTTGCTCGCTCCACTTGACCGTTAGTTTGAGGGTGATAGACTGAAGCGTAGTCGAGCTTGATGCCCATGTTTTTGCACCAGAGTTTAACCTCGTCGGCCGTGAAGTTCGTGATGTTATCAGTGATGATGCTATGGTGGACGCCGTAACGGTGTACTACCCCCGATATGAAGTCTATCACGGGTCCGGATTCGGCCGTCTTAACTGGCTTGGCCTCTATCCATTTGGTGAATTTATCCACCATGACCAATAGGTATTTTTGCTTGTGGGTTCCTCCTTTAAGGGGTCCAACCATGTCAAGCCCCCAGACCGCGAATGGCCAGGTGATGGGTATAGTTTTGAGGGCGGTGGGTGGCATGTGGTTTTGATTAGCAAAGAGCTGGCAACCGACGCATTGTTGGACTAAGTCCTGTGCATATGCCCGGGCCGTCGGCCAATAAAATCCTGTACGGAAGGCCTTGCCTACAAGGGCCCGGGCTGCGGCGTGGTGCTCGCCGAGTCCGGCATGAATTTCAGCCAGAAGATTTCGCCCTTCCTCTTCAGAGATACACCTTTGAAGGACTCCGGTTGTGCTTTTCTTATAAAGCTCTCCCTCATGGACCTTATAGGCTTTAGATCGCCGTACTATGCAGCGGGCCTCGTTTTGGTCCTCAGGAAGTTCCTGCCTAGTTAAGTAGGCTAGGAATGGCTCGGTCCACGGGGCAATAACTGCCATTATTTCGTGGGCGGAAGGTGTTATTTCGTTGGCAGAGCCACCAATTGTGTCAGAATGTTCGGTGTTGGGCGGTGCGGTTGAGTCCGGATTGTTGTTTCCGGACTCCCCTTCCCATAGTACGGATGGCTTGAAAAGCCTCTCCAGGAAGATGTTGGGAGGGACGGCATCACGTTTGCGCCGATGCGTGCCAATACGTCCACCGCTTGGTTATTATCCCGGGCTATATGGTGAAATTCGAGCCCTTCAAACCGAGCTGACATTTTTAAGACGGCGTTATGGTAAGCTGCCATTTTTGGATCCTTGGCGTCAAAGTCTCCATTTATTTGGGATATTGCGATGTTTGAATCCCCGCGGACCTCTAGGCGATGAATGCCCATGGAGACTGCCATCCGGAGACCATGTAGAAGGGCCTCGTATTCGGCTGCGTTGTTGGAGTCCGTGTACATTATCTGGAGTACGTATTGGACTGTGTCTCCGGTTGGGGACGTCAGAACGACGCCAGCCCCCAGGCTGGTCAACATTTTGGAGCCAACAAATTGGAATATGCACCGTACTCTTTAGGGAGTTCGGCTTCAGTCCATTCGGCGATGAAGTCAGCCAAAACTTGCGACTTGATAGCTCGCCGTGGCTTATAGGTTATGTCGAATGGGAGGAGCTTGATGGCCCATTTTGCAATCCGGCCAGTCGCGTCATGGTTGTTTATAATGTCATTAAGGGGTACTTCGGAGGCTACTGTTATCAAACACTCTTGAAACTAGTGTCGCAGCTCCCGGGCTGCCATGAACACCGCGTATGCTATCTTTTGATAATGTGGGTACCGGGACTTGCATGGAGTTAGGACAGTGGACACGTAGTAAACTGGTTTTTGAAGAGGGAACTTGTGTCCGTCCGTTTCTCGTTCGACGACGAGCACCGCGCTTACAACTTGATGTGTTGCTGCGATATATAATAACATTGGTTCGCCCAAATTGGGCGCGGCCAGGACCGGATTTATTGCCAATATGGCTTTGATTTCTTCAAGTCCGGCCGTGGCGGCATCCGTCCACTCAAAGTGTTCGGTGCGCCAGAGGAGGCGATAAAGGGGTAATGCCTTTTCTCCTAAGCGGGAGATAAAGCGGCTTAGGGCTGCCACGCATCCAGTCAGTTTTTGTATTTACATGAGGTCTTTTGGGATATCCAATTGTGACAGAGCTCGGATCTTGGCTGGGTTTGCTTCTATTCCTCTACCGGATACAATGAAGCCCAAGAGCTTTCCGGCTAGTACGCCGAAAATGCATTTTTCCAGGTTGAGCTTAATGTCGTATGTTCGGAGATTGTCGAATGTGAGCCTCAAGTCGTCTACTAGAGTTTCGACATGCTTGGATTTGACGACCACGTCGTCTACGTATGCCTCCACTATTTTGCCGATCTGGTTTGCCAGACATGTTTGAATCATGCGCTGATATGTTGCGCCGGTGTTTTTGAGCCCGAAGGGCATTGTGTTGAAGCAGAATGGTCCGTATGGAGTGATGAATGCCGTTGCGGCTTGGTCTGGCTCCGCCATCTTGATTTGGTGGTAGCCGGAGTATGCGTTGAGGAAGCACAATGAATCGTGCCCTGCGGTAGCGTCGATGATTTGATCGATGCGGGGGAGGGGGAATGGATCCTTTGGTCAAGCCTTGTTAAGGTCTTTGAAGTCGACACATAGGCGCCAGGATTTATCCTTCTTTGGTACCATCACCAGGTTTGCTAGCCAGTCCGGATGTTTTATATCTCTGATGAATCCGGCTTCCAATAATTTGGCTAGCTCCTCTCCCGTTGCCTGTCTCTTGGGTTTGGAAAATCGCCAAAGAGCCTGTTTGACTGGCTTAAATCCCTTTAGGATATTTAGGCTGTGCTCGGCCAGCCGGCGTGGGATTCCTGGCATGTCTGAAGGGTGCCAGGCAAAAATGTCCCAATTTTCCCGTAGGAATTCTCGTAGTGCGGCATCTACATCAGGGTTTAACTATGCCCCAATGGAGGCTGTCTTTGTAGGGTCTGTTGGATGAACTTGGAATTTGACTATTTCGTCCGCTAGTTTAAAAGAGGTGGACTTGGATCTCTTATCGAGTATCACATTGTCCCTGTTCACCGTGGAGCGCAGCGCAGTGAGTTCTTCGGCCGCTAGGGCTTCGGATAGTGCCTCGAGGGCTAGTGCGGCTGTCTTATTTTCGGTGCAGAGTGCTATGTTCGGATCACTGGCGAGAGTGATGATTCCATTAGGCCCGGGCATTTTGAGCTTCATATACCAGTAATGGGGTATAGCTTGAAAAATTGTGAATGCCTCTCGCCCTAATAAAGTGTGTTATCCGCTGCTGAATGGGGCCACTTGGAACGTGACCTCCTCGGACCTGTAATTGTCCGGTGAGCTGAACACCACGTCTAGTGTGATTTTTCCTGTGCAGCATGCTTCCCGACTAGGGATTATTCCTCTAAAGGTTGTGCTGCTTCGCTCAATGCGGCTCCAGTCTATTTCCATTTTTCGAAGGGTTTCCTCGTAAATGAGGTTTAATCCGCTGCCGCCGTCTATAAGTACCTTAGTAAGGCAAAAGCCGTCCACTATTGGACTGAGGACTAATGCGGCTGGTGCTCGGGCTGTTCGGAATTTAGGTTCATCACTGGCATTAAAGGTAATAGCCGTGTCACTCCATGGGTTTATTGTTGCTACTTGGTAGACTTCGGCAAGGCTACGGAGTATTCGTTTCCGCATACCATTTGATGCGGAAGTCTCGAAGACTGTTAATACCGTACTGGTGTTGCTGGGTTGGTTCTCTAGGGCTAGAAGCTCTTCGCCACTTTTGGCCACCTGTCGTAGTATCCAACATGCCCGAAGGCTATGAGTTGGAGTGGCGCCCTCAGTACTATGAATTTTGCAGGGTCCATTGAGCCATCCCTCTAGTACGGTTCAGTGCCCTTTAGGTTTTTTTTTGCTTTTTGGTATTTAACCCAGGTGCCTGGCGATGATGCACCCCTTTATTTCGGACTAGGGTTGTATTCGGAGCCGGATTATCCCAAAATTTGGTTTCGGTTTTCCAGGCGCTCTCCATCGCACAGTACTTTCGTACTATGGACGCCAAGTCGGCAAAGTGTGTAATTTCACGATGACTTATGGCGCTTAGGATTCCTTGTTCGTGCAATTATTGTAGAAAAGTGAGATTGCGTCTTCCTTGTGGCAGTCCTTTATCCTGTCCATGACCAGGAGGAATCTGGCCCAGTAATGGTGTACTGTTTCAGCGGGCTCTTGCCGTATTCGGGATAGATCGCTTATGTTTGGGTGGGCGGGTGGAATTAAATTCGGAACCCCGTCCAATCTAAGACTCATGGGCCGAAAAGTTTCTGAACTTGGAAGCTTGGGTTTTTGGATATTATCCAATGAATCCAGCCCGCTGCCTGACTTTAGGTTCAGGACTTGATCGATGTCTGTCCCTCCGCGGGAATCCGGCTTGGAGGGGTCGGGAATTTGGACGTAACTGGTCATTAATATTGAAGAAGGGTCGCCGTACTGTTCCTCCACCACAGCAACGTGGTGGGTAGCCTGGGGAGAGTTGATCTCTCTCAGATCGGTTTTAGGCCCAATCTGATCGTAGTCCATAGTGACTCCCAGGGCGGCAATGCGATCCAAGAGCTTGTTTAAGGAGGAGAGCTCCATCGGATCTAGCTGCTCGGCAAGTTCCGAGTTGACGTGAAGATTGCTTCTGATGACCTGAGAAGTCATCATCGGCGCAGGGGCCGAACAAGCGGTCATAAGGAAACTGCCTAGCCGGATAGTTTGGCCGATGGCCAAAGCTCTCTTAGCAATGGTGCCGTCTTTAAAGACAGGATGAGGCATCCTTCCTGATGGCGACGGCACAGAGGAACTCTCATTGAAAGCACCAATGTCGGTGTCAAAACCGGCGGATCTCGGGTAGGGGGTCCCGAACTATGCGTCTAGGCGGATGGTAACAGGAGACAAGGGACACGATGTTTTTACCCAGGTTCGGGCCCTCTCGGTGGAGGTAAAACCCTACTCCTGCTTGATTAATATTGATGATATGGGTAGTACAAGAGTGGATCTACCATGAGATCAAGGAGGCTAAACCCTAGAAGCTAGCCTATGGTATGATTGTTGTTTGTCCTACGGACTAAAACCCTCCGATTTATATAGACACCGGAGAGGGCTAGGGTTACACAGAGTCGGTTACAATGGTAGGAGATCTACATATCCGTATCGCCAAGCTTGCCTTCCACGCCAAGGAAAGTCCCATCCGGACACGGGACGAAGTCTTCAATCTTGTATCTTCATAGTCTTGGAGTCCGGCCAAAGATGATAGTTCGGCTATCCGGACACCCCCTAGTCCAGGACTCCCTCAATGGTGATGGTCATATCATGTCACACATTTTGATTGCATGTGATGTTTATCTGTTATGCATCTTATTTTGCTTAGTACGGCGGTAGCATTATAAGATGATCCCTTAACTAAATTTCAAGGTAAAAGTGTTGTCCCTGAGTATGCACTGTTGCTACATTTCCTTGTGTTGAGACGCCATGTGATGATCGGATGTGATAGACTCTACGTTCACATACAACGGGTGCAAGATAGTTTTGCACATGCAGAATACTTGGGTTAAACTTGACGAGCCTAGCACGTACAGACATGGCCTCGGAACACTGGAGAACGTCAGATCGAACGTGAGTCATATAGTAGATATGATCAACATAGAGATGTTCACCATTGATGACTACTCCATCTCACGTGATGATCGGACATGGATTAGTTGATATGGATCACGTATCATTTTGATGACTTGAGGGATGTCTATCTAAGTGGGAGTTCTTAAGTAATTTGATTAATTGAACTTAATTTGTCATGAACTTAGTCTTGGTAGTATTTGCATATCTATGTTGTAGATCAATGGCCCGTGCTACCGTTCCCTTGAATTTTAATGCATTCCTAGAGAAAGTTAAGTTGAAAGATGATGGTAGCAACTACACGGACTGGGTCCGTAACTTGAGGATTACCCTCATTGTTGCACAGAAGAATTATTTCCTTGATGCATCGCTGGGTGAAAGGCCTGCTACAGGAGCATATGCAGATGTTTTGAATGTCTGGCAAGCTCGATCAGATGACTACTCGATAGTTCAGTGTGCCATGCTTTACAGCTTAGAATCAGGACTTCAAAGACGTTTTGAACGTCATGGAGCATATGAGATGTTCCGGGAGTTGAAGTTAATATTTCAAGCAAATGCCCAAGTTGAGAGATATGAAGTCTCCAACAAGTTCTATAGCTGCAAGATGGAGGAGAACAATTCTGTCAGTGAACATACACTCAAAATGTCTGAGTATCATAATCACTTGACTCAGTTGGGAGTTAATCTTCCAAATTATAGTGTTATCGACAGAGTTCTTTAATCACTGCCACCAAGCTACAAAGGCTTCATGATGAACTATAATATGCAAGGGATGGAGAAGACAATTCCCGAGCTCTGTGCAATGCTCAAAGTTGCGGAGGTAGAAATCAAGAAGGAGCATCAAGTGTTGATGGTTAAGAAGACCACTAGTTTCAAGAAAAGGGGCAAGGGAAAGAAAGGGAACTTCAAGAAGAATGGCAAGCAAGTTGCCACTCCCGAGAAGAAGCCCAAAGCTGTACCCAAGCCTGAAACTGAGTGCTTCTACTGCAAAGGGACTGGTCACTGGAAGCGGAACTGCCCCAAGTATTTGGCGGATAAGAAGGATGGCAAAGTGAACAAATGTATATTTGATATACATGTTATTGATGTGTACCTTACTAATGCTCGTAGTAGCGCCTGGATATTTGATGCTAGTTTGGTTGCTCATATTTGTAACTTGAAACAGGAGCTACGGATTAAACGAAGATTGGCTAAGGATGAGGTGATGATGAGCGTCGGGAATGGTTCCAAGGTCGATGTGATCGCCGTCAGCACACTACCTCTACATCTACCTTTGGGATTAGTTTTAGACCTGAATAATTATTATTTGTTGCCAGCATTGAGGATGAACATTATATCTAGATCTTGTTTTGTGTGAGACGGTTATTTATTTAAATCAGAGAATAATGGTTGTTCTATTTATATGAGTAATATCTTTTATGGTCATGCACCCTTGAAGTGTGGTCTATTTTTGTTGAATCTCAATTGTAGTGATACGCATATTCATAATATGGATGCCAAAAGACGTAGAGTTGATAATGATAGTGCAACTTATTTGTGGCACTGCTGTTTAGGTCATATTGGTGTAACACGCATGAAGAAACTCCATGCAGATGGGCTTTTGGAATCACTTGATTATGAATCATTTGATACTTGCGAACCATGCCTCATGGGCAAGATGACTAAAACTCTGTTCTCTAGAACAATGGGTGAGCCAATTACTTACTGAAAATAATACATACCAATGTAACCGGTCCAATGAGTGTTGAGGCACGCGGCGGGTATCGTTATTTTCTGACCTTCACAGATGATTTAAGCAGATATGGGTATATCTACTTAATGAAACACAAGTCTAAAACATTTGAAAAGTTCAAAGAATTTCATACTGAAGTAGAGAATCAACATAATAAGAGAATAAAGTTTCTACGATCTGATCGTGGAGGCGAATATTTGAGTTATGAGTTTGGCCTTCATTTAAAACATTGTGGAATAGTTTCACAGCTCACGCCACCTAGAGCACCACAGCGTAATGGTGGTTCCGAACATTGTAACCGTACTTTATTAGATATGGTGCGATCTATGATGTCTCTTACCGATTTACCATTATCACTTTGGGGTTATGCATTAGAGACAACTGCATTCACGTTAAATCAGGCACCGTCAAAATCCGTTGAGACGACACCGTATGAACTGTGGTTTGGCAAGAAACCTAAGCCGTTGTTTCTTAAAGTTTGGGGTTGCGACACTTATGTCAAAAGGCTTCCGCCTGATAAGCTCGAACCCAAATCAGATAAGTGCATCTTCATAGGATACCCTAAGGAAACAATTGGGTACACCTTCTACCACAGATCCGAAGGCAAGATCTTTGTTGCCAAGAATGGAACATTTCTAGAGAAGGAGTTTCTCTCGAAAGAAGTGAGTGGGAGGAAAGTAGAACTTGATGAGGTAATTGTACCTTCTCTCAATTTGGAAAGTAGCACATCAGAGAAATTTGTTCCCGTGATGCCTACACCAACTAGAGAGGAAGCTAATGATGATGATTATGAAACTCAGATGAAGTTACTACTGGACCTCATAGGTCGAACAAAGCATGTTCTGCACCAGAGTGGTATAATAATCCTGTTCTGGAAGTCATGTTACTAGACCATGACAAACCTACAAACTATGAAGAAGCTATGATGAGCCCAGATTCCGATAAATGACTTGAGGCCATGAAATCTGAGATAGGATCCATGTATAAGAACAAAGTGTGGACTTTTGGTAGACTTGCCCAATGATCGGCGAGCCATAGAGAACAAATAGATCTTCAAGAAGAAGACTGACGCTGATGTTAATGTTACTATCTACAAAGCTCGACTTGTCGTGAAAGGTTTTCGACAAGTTCAAGGAGTTGACTATGATGAGACTTTCTCACCCGTAGCGATGCTTAAGTCTGTCTGAATCATGTTAGCAATTGCCGCATTTTATGATTATGAAATCTGGCAAATGGACGTCAAAACTGCATTCCTTAATGGATTTCTTAAAGAAGAGTTGTATATGATGAAGGTTTTGTCGATCCTAAAGGTGCTAACAAAGTGTGCAAGCTCCAGAGATCCATCTATGGACTGGTGCAAGCATCTTGGAGTTGGAATATACGCTTTGATGAGGTGATCAAAGCATATGGTTTTATACAGACTTTCGTAGAAGCCTGTATTTACAAGAAAGTGAGTGGGAGCCCTATAGCATTTCTAGTATTATATGTGGATGTCATATTGTTGACTGGAAATGATGTAGAATTTCTGGATAGCATAAAAGGATACTTGAATAAGAGTTTTTCAATGAAAGACCTCGATGAAGCTGCTTATATATTGGGCATCAAGATCTATAGAGATAGATCAATACGCTTATTAGGACTTTCACAAAGCACATACCTTGACAAAGTTTTGAAGAAGTTCAAAATGGATCGGTCAAAGAAAGGGTTCTTGCCTGTGTTACAAGGTGTGAGGTTGAGTCAGACTCAAAGCCCGACCACTGCAGAAGATAGAGAGAAAATGAAAGTCATTCCCTATGCCTCATCCATAGGTTCTATCATGTATGCTATGTTGTGTACCAGACCTGATGTGTGCCTTGCCATAAGTCTGGCAGGGAGGTACCAAAGTAATCCAGGAGTGGATCACTTGAGAGCGGTCAAGAACACTGAAGTACCCGAAAAGGACAAGGGATATGTTTCTCGTTTATGGAGGTAACAAAGAGCTCATCATAAATGGTTACGTCGATGCTAGCTTTGACACTGATCCAGATGACTCTAAGTCACAAACTGGATACGTATTTGTATTGAATGGTGGTCTTGTCAGTTGGTGCAGTCCAAAGCAGAGCATCATGGCGGGATCTACGTGTGAAGCGGAGTACATAGCTGCTTCGGAAGCAGCAAATGAAGGAGTCTGGATGAAGGATTTCATATCTGATCTAGGTGTAATACCTAGTGCATCGGGTTATGAAAATCTTTTGTGACAATACTGGAGCAATTGCCTTGGCGAAGGAATCCAGATTTCACAAAAGAACCAAACACATTAAGAGACGCTTCAACTCCATCCCTGATCAAGTCAAGGAGGGAGACATAGAAATTTGCAAAATACATACGGATCTGAATGTAGTAGGACCGTTGACTAAGCCTCTTCCATGCGCACAACATGATCAACACCAAGACTCCATGGGTGTTAGATTCATTACAATGTAATCTAGATTATTGACTCTAGTGCAAGTGGGAGACTGAAGAAATATGCCCTAGAGGCAATAATAAAGTTGTTATTTTATATTTCCTTATTCATGATAAGGGTTTATTATTCATGCTAGAATTGTATTGACCAGAAACCTTAATACATGTGTGAATACATAAACAAACACCGTGTCCCTAGTGAGCCTCTACTAGACTAGCTCGTTGATCAAAGATGGTTAAGGTTTCCTAACCATGGAAATGAGTTGTCATTTGATAATGGGATCACATCATTAGGAGAATGATGTGATGGACAAGACCCATCCGTTAGCTTACCATATTGATCGTTCAATTTTATTGCTATTGCTTTCTTCATGTCAAAAACACATTCCTTCGACTATGAGATTATGCAAATCTCGGATACCGAAAGAATACCTTGTGTGCTATCAAATGTCAAAACGTAACTGGGTGATTATAAAGATGCACTACAGGTATCTCCGAAGGTGTTTGTTGAGTTGGAATAGATCGAGATTAGGATTTGTCACTCCGAGTATCAAAGAGGTATCTTTGGGCCCTCTCGGTAATACACATCATAAGCTTGCAAGAAAATGACTAAGGAGTTAGTCACGAGGTGATGTATCACGGAATGAGTAAAGAGACTTACCGGCAATGAGATTGAACTAGGTATGAAGATACCGACGATCGAATCTCAGGCAAGTAACATAGCGAGAGCCAAAGGGAATAACGTATGTTGTCATAACGGTTCGACCGATAAAGATCTTCATAGAATATGTAGGAGCCAATATGGGCATCCAAGTTCCGCTATTGGGTATTGACCGGAGAGGTGTCTCGGTCATGTCTACATAGTTCTCGAACTCGTAGGGTTCGCACGCTTAACATTCAATGACGATATTGTATTATATGAGTTATGTGATTTGGTGACCGAATGTTGTTCGGAGTCCCGGATGAGATCACGGACATGAAAAGGAGTCTCAAAATGGTCTAGATGTAAATATTTATATATAGGACGATAGTATTCGGACACCAGAAGTGTTCCAGAGGGTACCGGGTACATATCGAGTCACCGGAAGGGGTTCCGGTCACCCCCGGCAAAAGATATGGGCCTTATGGGCCAAGAGGGGAAACACACTAGCCACCAGGGGCTGGTGAGCCCCCCATATTGGTCGAACCAAAGGGAGAAGGAAAAGGGGGAAGAGAAAGGAAAGGGGGGGGGGGATTCGGCCTCCACCTTCCCTTTCTCCCCCCTCCTCTTTCCTTCCCCCTCTAGTAAATAAGGAAAGGGGGGCGGCCGGCCAAGGAGGAACCCAAGTAGGATTCGGTCCTACTTGGGGCGCCTCCTGGCCTCTCCCTTCTCCTTCCCACCTATATATATATATGTGGGGCGCGCCCCCTAGCACACCCCAGACAATTGTTAGCCGTGTGCGGCGCCCCCCCTCCACCGTTTACTCCCACAGACATATCTTCGTAGTGCTTAGGCGAAGCCCTATGAGGATCACTTCATCATCACCGTCACCACGCCATCGTCCTGACAGAACTCATCTACTACCTCGACATCTTGCTAGATCAAGAAGGCGAGGGACGTCACCGAGCTGAACATGTGCAGAACACGGAGGTGTCGTGCGTCCGATACTTGATTGGTTGAAGCGCTAAGAAGTTCGACTACATCAACCGCGTTGAGAAACACTTCCGCTTACGGTCTACAAGGGTACATAAACACACTCTCCCCCTCGTTGCTATGCATCTCCATGGATAGATCATTGTGTGCACGTAGAATTTTTTTGTTTTCCATGCAATGTTTCCCAACAGATTGCCCTCCCCAAGATGGGAGAGTTGTTGGTGATGATGATGACGATGTTCCCCCTCCGGGAGGGAAGTTCCCCCGGCTGAATCACTCCACCAGAGGGCAAAAGTGCCCCTGCCCACGTCCCACCTCGAGATGGCGGCGCTTCGTCCCGAAATTCCTCTCCTTATTTTTTGTAGGTAAAAATGACTTATATACCAGAAGAGGGGCACCGGAGGTGGGCCGAGGAGGGCACAACCTACCAGGGCGCGCCTGGGCTCCCTGGAATGCCCAGGTGGGTTGTGCACACCTGGTGGGCCCCCTCTGGTACTTTTTTGCTCCATTATTTCTTATATATTCCATAAAAATCTCTATAAAGTTTTAGCTTATTTGGAGTTATGCAGAATAGGTAGCCTGACGTAGCTTTTTAAGGTCCAGATTTCCAGCTGTCGGTACTCTCCCACTTTGTGTGAACCTTGCATATTATGAGAGAAAAGGCATTAGAATTACTCCAAAAAGCATTATTATGCATAAAAACGTTATAAATAACAATAGGTAAACATGATGTAAAACAGACGTATCAATGACACCATGATCGGCGGCGGTCGAGGTGTTGGTCATGCTCCTACTTCCATTGTGGCCCTTGGATCGCCTTTTAGGGCGACAACGCTTAGTGTTTTCACATGACTTATCCTTGGAATTTTCTTTAGTGTCAACCATGTAAACATCATAGGTAGACGTGGCAGCCCAATTCCCTGTATGGGGCAGGCCATAGTGGTTCTGCATCAGAATCGACATTGACGTCGTCGTCCATGTCGATGGCTTCATCGGAGCTGTAGTCGAGCGCATCGGTCAAGTCCTCGACCGTAGCAACTAAGTGGGTGTTGGGTGGGATGAAAATTTCCTGATTGTCGGCTTTACATCCGATCTAACCGTAGACGGCAAACGAGATCGCCAGGTTTTGGATTCGATCCGGTACCTCATTTACGTGCGAGAGCCCTTCAGCATCCAGAACCTGGCTATAGGCGGGGCTGATCTGAAACGGGTTGTTCGGGCCACTTGACGTGGCGCCGAACCCTTGCTCACCTGAGGTTGATACCTGGGTGGCGGGAGTGGTTATTGGAGATACGAGCAGCTCTACCGAGTCCGAAGACAAGCTCGGCTCAAGGGAGGCATCTGGGGACCCAGCGCTTAAGCCGGATGTAGCAATCACCGGATCTATCTTCAGGGTCGGCTTTGGGAGAAGTATGGATCCAAGGATCCCATCGTTGGCTGGCTCCGGGATAATGGCATCGGAGTTTTTAGGCTGATCCAAGGTAAATCCCAGAAGGACCAGATCCTCTCAAGCGTCCACAATGTACTCCAGGCTTCCGAACTTAATGACCTAATTTGGGTTGAAGGTCTCTACACGGCTTAAATGGCGGTTGGATCGGCATGTAGCACAATGCTGCCGAAGGCAAAAATTTCGCCAGGGACGAAGATGCCCCACAACCGATGATGGTATCTATCTGCAGAGGAGTCATGACCCTTAATGATCAAACAATGAGCTCTCAATGAAAGAACCAATGTCGGTGTCAAAACTGGCAGGTCTTGGGTAGGGGGGCCCGAGCTGTCAGATCAGATCGATGGGTAACAGGAGAAGAACACACAAGGAGTTTACCCAGGTTTGGGTCCTCTCTATGGAGGTAAACCCCTATGTCCTGCTCTTGTTTATATTATGAAGGTATCAAAGTACGTAGTTGATCTACCTTGAGATTGTAAGTTGTGGTCTAAACCCTAGGGCTATGATGAATGATGTATGGATGGATCCCCTCTACAGACAAAACCTCCTGATTTATATAGGCACCAGGGGTATATGGTGTTACACATGGTGGGTTGCTATCTAAGGATTTACATGCTGAATCTAGTCGAATATGCTTGAAGTACACGCCAAGTCTTCGGCCGCCGCACTCTAAAGGCCTCCGGAGTCTCGCTTCCTCGGTGGGCTGGTAGTCTGGCCCATACATTAGATAGCCCGGGATAAGACCCCCTAGTCCAGGACATCGTCAGGTAGGGGCGATCAAACCGTTGGTTCCAGGAGGTGTTGTCGGTGAGGATCTGTGGCCATAAGGTGTTGTTTGGCACGTAGTCTGGGTGTGCCCTTGTTCTGCCATTATCGCTGTCCGAAACCTTCCGGTGGCTCACACCATGGAGGTCAAGCCGGCGTCCAGGACAAGCTCTGCTGGAACGCCCATCCAATTCATTTGTTATCCCGACGACAAGTGCGTGTTCGGTGGCCCCACGATGCCACAACAGGCGAGAAGCTCGGCTTCCTGGACTTTGAGGCCGTGGCAACCCCGTAATGCCATGGCGGCGGAAGGGAAGGTGGGAGAGGAGGGCTAGTGTTTGTGCTGCGACGGCGACAGATAAGATTGTGGAGGGGGAGGGCTGCATATATGGCAGGGGAGGGGGAGGAGGGTGGGTGGGCATCATTGTCGGTGTTAAGCCACCATTAATGGTCGCCGGTGATACGACTTCCTATGTGTGAAGACGCGTGCACTCACTGTGTGGGAAACAACCGGCGTACACGAATTCAAGAATGCATGCGGCCATATAGGTGGGCCCTAACAGTACCACATGGAAAGGGGGTCCCACGTGTCAATACCGGGCCGAGTAACGGTCAACTGCTTTAACCGGATGGCAAGCCCCCGTTTGGGCTTTTGTGAGGCCGAGCTAAGTAGAGGAGGGAGAAAGTGAGGACTGTTAAATGGCTTGGACAAAACTGAGCACGACAAAAGAATGATGGGCATGAAAATAGAAATCCCTAATAAATATGTGAAAGGAAATTGTATCTTTGGTATTAACCCCAAAGTGGGAAAGTCTTAGTTTTGGTCTAACCTTTGAAAGTGAAAGAGATATTTATCGAAAATGTAAGTAAATGATTGGAGATGGAAAAATATATATTTTCTGAAGATTGCTGGGTGGGAGATAAACCATTAAAAAATCCCTATCCTTGACTATACTATCTTAGTTTTGACCATAACATTTTTGTGGCTGATGCGGTTGGGATAGTTTTACTTTTAGAAGAACTATATCGGGAGAATCCTTGGAATTATGGAATAGCTTGAAACTGAGATGTGAAGAGGTTAAAATGATGAGGGGAAAAGAAAAGGTCAGAATGGATGCTTACTACAAACAGAAAAAATACTATTAGATCCTTGTACCACTTTTTGGTCAAGCCTGCTTGTGGCTTTCCCTAGAAATTTCTGTGCAAAACAAAAATCCCTTCAATTGTTTTTGCGATTAATGACCAAGAAAAATATTCTAACTAAGGATAATCTTTTGAGAAGAGGTTGGAAAGGTAGTAGTGTTGTGTTTTCTGTGGACAAGATGAATCTATTGATCATTTGTTCTTTCAATATTCTGCTGCTACATTGATTTGGAGTCTTATGAAAGGTACTTCTGCCCTTAATTCTCCCTCTGTTAATCTGTTTGAGTATTTTGGAAGTTGGATTAAAGGCTTTCGGAAGCTTGATAGACAATTGGTGCTGGTGGGGGTTGTCTCAATTTATGGATGATTTGGAGATGCTGCAATGACATTATTTTTTAAAGAAGAATCATCTCTAATCCCATGACTATGATCAAACTAATGTGCTTTTGGAACATGGATTGGTCCATCTTGCAGATAAAGGAGACAGAATAAAGGGTGCTAAAGCTGAGGGCAAAACTCAACGAGCGGGTAGTAAGTGAGGTCACTACAAAAAAAGGCACTTCCATGATGATACGTGTTTGTCACAGTAGGTCGCGTTTTCTGTCATGCATGTACATCCATGATGATTTTATGACAGAATCAAGATAGTCATACCTGTGCCGTCATAGAAGTGTTCCTGGACATTACCAAGATTATCATCACGGAAGTGTCCACTTCCATGACGATAAATCGTGCGTCATAGAAGTGCTTTTGTCAAGGGTGACCGACACGTGGCATCCACCGTAACGGAACACCGTTAAGCTATCGGGTCGGGTTTTGGATCCGATAACCTGTTAACAGCTCGGGCCAATGGGGATTTTCCACGTGTAAAACCATCATTGGCTGGAGGAAACACGTGTCGGCTCATCGTTGGGACAGATGTCATCCACTCATTAGACAGAAGGCGCCTATGATACGTCGACACATGGCACGGCCCAACAGAGGCCCATTCCCGTGAAAAGGCTGGCCCATTTGACTTGGTCAAAAGGTGGCGGGCCGGCCCATGGAAAGCCTATTAACGGCCTATTCGCATATAGCCCATTTACAGCCCGCTAACCCAAGGCCCGGTACGCCCTATCCGAATTAGGCCCAGTAGAGTCATCTGGGCCATCCAATATGATTCTAGCCCGTTTTCACTTCTGTCCCATGTATGGCCCATGATGTCTTTCGGCCCATATGAGGCCCTTTGTAACTCTTGACCCATTAACGGCCCGTGGTGAAACTGGCCCGCAATGAACAGTGTATCACTTTATACCCATTAACGGCCCGTGGTGAAACTGGCCCGTAATGAACAGTGTATCACTTTATACCCATTAACGACCCGTTATTCCGTTGGGTCGTTTCTAGCCCATGTTATCTTTCGGCCTTCTCAAAGCCCATTTATTCTTGGGCTCATTTCCAGCATTCGTTTACTTACGGCCTGTTACTGTCATTTTCTGCTTGTGGGCTAAATTCAGCCTGAGGCTACAGTCGGCCCGTTTGTGGCCCATTAATACGTTGGGCCATTTTCATAGCGTCATCAAATACGGCCGATTAATGACGGCCCGTTATGGTGGACCCATGAACAGACGATTCCAACTCTAGCCCGTTTACGACCATAATGCGGTCTGTTATTGGCCCATTTGGCCAACCGATCATACGGCTCGTAGGAGGCCCATTGATGATATGGCCCGTAGAAGGCCCATTGTGTCTACGACCCGTATAAGGCCCATTGTTTCTACGACACGTAGAAGGCCCATTGTTTCTACGACCCGTAGGAGGGAAATGGTAACTATAGTAAATATGTAGCCCATGGTTATTGTGGCCTAGTTTTAAAAAAATAGGTTATTGCAGCCACTAGCAAACCACGGAAGAAGAACTGCACTGCCTACAAGCAAAGAAATAAACAAGACAATAAGGAAATAAATAAGCAAGCAACTTACGCTAGGCTATCACGGCTATTACACATATTACATCCACTGGGCATCAAAGTTCGCCACCAGTGCAAATATAGGGAACACAACAACATATAAACGCCGCAGCAAAACAAGTCCAGAACTGAAACCACTTCAGAAGAGCTCAAGAAACAATATCCTGGGTACCCATAATGCTGGCAAGATGCTTAGCAAGCTTATTAACTTTCTCTTGTTTGGCGCTTAAGTCCTCCAGCACTTGCTGTTGCACCAGAAAGTATGCATCTGAATTTTGCAGGGACTTCCTCAGTCCTTCGGCTTCCTGTCGCATAACATCTAATCGATGTCTTTCAACTTGAAGTTGAGACTCAAGAAGCCGAGCTGATTCAGGCAACGAGTTCGAAGAGCTGGTGCCAGCAGTAGTAGCCAGTAACTCGAACACTACATCAAGACAGGACTTTGGGGTTGTCTCAGTGTCTTCAATATAGTTTTTTATCAGCTTTCTTGGAGACCAACAGGGATGTCTCACTATCTTGAACCTTATCTGCATTACTTCCTTTACCATTGCATAACGGGGTACTCTTCTCCAATATATTATCCGCGTTCTAAAAGAGAAACAAACAAACACATCACAGGTTTACAATGTAGTATATGAAACTCATTTTGGTAAACGAGTTCAGTAGTAAGGTGGATAGGATAACAACATGAAACAAACATATATCTATGTAGTATGGTCACTGTATGGTCTATATCATTCTAGTTTATGTTGCCAAATCAAGATAGATACAGTTCGAATCATATCTATTTAAGACAAAGCAGCGTAGACAGAATATAAGTGTGGGAAACTGCACAGCAATAACAACACTTGTAATGTGCATGGCATGAGAACATAACTGTTTATTCAATTGAAACTGAAATCAACATAGAGCAAGTTACAACAGCAAACACGTTAAAGAAACAGGTTTAAAAATACCTGTTGCGCCATTGGAGTTTCAGTTGCATCCTTCAAATTTGAAATTAGTTGGTATGAGTAAATACAGTGATGCAAGAGCAAAGTAGTATGAACCATAGCTACGGAACCTGACCTGAGAACAATTCTTCTTCTACTTTAAGCATTGACTTCGGGTTTGGAGTGGTGGTCCTCGTGCTTTGGGCACTGTAGTTGCCTTACTAACTGCTCGTGTTTGGGTGCTCTATGGTGGAGACGGTGCTGTTCAACGGGAACTGGGTTACTATCTGCTGGGGTTGGGGTTAGAAGGGGTGTAGCTGGTTCTCTGTCCAACTGGGTAGGGGTACAATCTGCATGAGTCTGGGTTATGTGTGGTAGGGCTGGTTCTTGGGCAAGTACAACCGTGGTTCTATCTGCATCGACAGGTAGCACGATCTTTTCTGAAGACCGTGTTTTTACTCCCACAGATACTGCCATCACCCCCTCCAATTGAAATGGCTGATAAACAAGAAAAGTAATTGAATGTACAGACATTGTAAGATAGACAGGTGCAATGGATAGTAGGGAAGAAAACAGGGCATGAAATAATTCACATTTATGTTGTCTAACCAAACAGAATTGTAACACCCCGGATTCGATGCGCCAGGTGTCCGCCAGTTATTCACCGTTGTTGCCATGTCATTTGCTTGCGTGTTGCATTTTATCATGTCATCATGTGCATCTCATTTTGCATACATGTTCGTCGCATGCATCCGAGCATTTTCCCCGTTGTCCGTTTTGCAATCCGGCACTCCTATGTCATCCGGTGTTCCCCTTTTGTCTCTTGTTGTGAGCGGGTGTTAAACTTTCTCGGAATGGCCCGAGGTTTGCCAAGCGGCCTTGGTACATCACCGGTAGACCGCCTGTCAAGTTTCGTACCATCTGGAGTCCGTTTGTTACTCCAACGGTTAACTGGGTAACCGCAAAGCCTCTTTTGTGTGCAGCCCAACACCCCTTCCAAAGTGGCCCAAAACCCATCTAACTCCCCTCCATGGTCTTGGTCGTTCGATCACGATCGTGTGGGCGAAAACCGCATCTCATTTGGACTCTCCTAGCTCCCTCTACCTATATAAACACACCCTCCCCCGAAATTCGCGGATGAAATCCCCCCCGAAACCGTAGCTTCTTCCTCCTCCCGCAACTGGACACGTCCGAACCGGGCCAGACATGTCCGCCCGTCCCCGCGCCGCCGCTCCCAGCCTCTCACGTCGCGCCACGTGGCTCCCCGCGCCGCCCCCGCCGCCGCGGCCGGGCCCGCCCGGCCCGATCCGGCCGCGCCGCCGCCCCGCGGCCCCTCCGCTCGCCCGCGCCTCCCCGCCGGCCCGCGCCTCCACCGCCCCGCCTCCGCCGCCAGGTCGCCGCTCCGCCGCCCATCGCCGCGGCGCCCCGCGAGCCCCGCCTCGCCCCGCCGCCGTTCGCCGCCGCGTCCGCCCGCAGGTGGCCTCGCTCCGGCCTTCGCGCCGCCCGGTCGCGCCTCCCCGGCCTCTCCCCGAGCCCCTCGGTGCCGCCTTCCTCCCCAACTCCGGCGAGTGGTCCAGCCATCCTCGTCCACGAGCTGCTACAGTACCCGCCGGACCCGATCCAGATCTGGAGTTTTGGATGGGTTGACTTTTCCCCGAGGTCGTTTTCATCACCAAGTCCCCGAGTTATTTTAGCATTCTGATGCATATTTCATCATGCCATAACTCTACATCCGCAGCTCCATTTTGTGCGTGTAGCATGTCAAATTGTTCGACTCGACGAGTACTTCATTTCATACCATTGCATTATTTTCATTTGAGCTCATCTTGATGCCCGAAATGCTGTTGGAAGAGTGCATGTTGATGTTAATCTGCTGGAACTGTTATAACTTGCTCATTTGTCATTTTTGCCATGTTTGATGTGTGCATCCTATGAGGTTCATGTCTACATGTGTTTTGATCTATGCTATGCCATATTTCCAGTGGTGCTATCCATGTATTTTTGTGAGTTTTATGCTGAGTGCATCAAGCTTGTTAAGTGGTGTACTTAAGTACACCATCTTGCTCCAATGTTTATGCTGTGTGCTTCTTCTCGATAGTTCCTGTTTCGTTGCGATCGTGAGGATTCGTTCGTCTACGCTTGGTTCGTCTTCGTGGCTTCATCTTCTTCATGGACTCGTTCTTCTTCCTAGAGGGATTTCAGGCAAGATGACCGCTACCCTGGATCTCACTACTATCATTGCTATGCTAGTTGCTTCGTTCTATCGCTTTGCTGCGCTACCTATCTTTTGCTCTTCAAGCCTCCCAAATTGCCATGAACCTCTAACCTTTGACACCCTTCCTAGCAAACCGTTGTTTGGCTATGTTACCACTTTGCTCAGCCCCTCTTATAGCGTTGTTAGTTGCAGGTGAAGTTGAAGATTGCTCCATGGTGGACAGGGTTATGTTGGGATATCACAATATCTCTTATATTATTAATGCATCTATATACGTGGTAAAGGGTGGAAGGCTCGGCCTTATGCCTGGTGTTTTGTTCCACTCTTGCCGCCCTAGTTTCCGTCATACCAGTATTATGTTCCCGGATTTTGTGTTCCTTACGTGGTCGGGTGATTTATGGGACCCCCTCGACAGTTCGCTTTGAATAAAACTCCTCCAGCAAGGCCCAACCTTGGTTTTACCATTTGCCTCACCACCACCTACTTTCCCTTGGGAGTCGCTCTCTTGAGGGTCATCTTTATTTTAGCCCCCCCGGGCCAATGCTTGTCTAAGTGTTGGTCCAAACCGAGCGATGTCCGGCGCCCCCTGGGCAACCTGGGTCTATGCCAACCCGTCGTCTTGCTCATCCGGTGTGCCCTGAGAACGAGATATGTGCAGCTCCTATCGGGATTGTCGGCGCATCGGGCGGTCTTGCTGGTCTTGTTTTACCATTGTCGAAATGTCTTGTAAACCGGGATTCCGAGACTGATCAGGTCTTCCTGGGAGAAGGAATATCCTTCGTTGATCGCGAGAGCTTATCATGGGATAAGTTGGGACACCCCTGCAGGGTTTAAACTTTCGAGAGTCGTGCCCGCGGTTATGTGGCAGATGGGAATTTGTTAATGTCCGGTTGTAGATAACTTGTCACCAGATCCGAATTTAAAACGCATCAACCGTGTGTGTAGCCGTGATGGTCTCTTCTCGGTGGAGTCCGGGAAGTGAATACGGTTTCTGGGTTATGTTTGATGTAAGTAGGAGTTCACGATCACCTCTTGATCATTGCTAGCTTCACGACCGTTCCTTTGCTTCTCTTCTCGCTCTCATTTGCGCATGTTAGCCATCATACTTGCTTAGTCGCTGCTGCAACCTCACCACTTTACCCCTTCCTTTCCCATTAAGCTTTGCTAGTCTTGATACCCATGGTAAGGGGATTGCTGAGTCCTCGTGGCTCACAGATTACTACAACAATAGTTGCAGGTACAGGGTTTGCGATGATCATGACGCGAGAGCGATGCTTGCTTGCTTGAGATTCTTCTTCTACTTCTTCTTCGATCAGGGGATAGGTTCCAGGTCGGCAGCCTGGGCTAGCAGGGTGGATGTCGTTTGAGCTTATGTTTGTGTTTCATCTGTAGTCGGATGTTGATCTTATATATGATGTGATGTTGTATTCATGTGGCATTGTATGCCTTATGTATGTATCCCCATCTATTATGTAATGTTGATGTAATGATATCCACCTTGCAAAAGCGTTTCAATATGCGGGTCTATCCTTGGTGGGATCTTCGAGTTCCTCTTGGATAGGGTCGCATATTGGGCGTGACAAGAATAGAAGGACATAATTTCACATATATGATGGCTAATTAAACAGGATAGCATGACACAATTTCACATGTATGAAGGCTAACTAAATAGGATAGAATGACATACTTCAAAATATGATGACTATGTAAACAAGATGACATGATATAACTATACGATGTGCCTATTAAAGTGGTTGGCATGCCATAAGTCACAAACATGCCATCGATGGAAACATGATGGCATGATATAATTCACGGATAGAATGACATAATTTAAAATATGATGACTATGTAAACATGATGAGATGATATAACTATATTATGTCTTTAGAAAATGGGTTGGCATGCTATAATTCAGATACATGCTGTCTATGTAAACATCGTGGCATGACATAATTCAAATATATGATTTATATACTAAGGAAGTGAGCAGAGGGCAATCACATATATGATGTGTCAACTAAGGAGATGGCATTCAATATTGTGTATATGATGTAAAAACTAAGCATTGCAATACAACATATGCATGATATGAGTAATATAACCCTGCCAAGTTTGAGCATACACCTTAGGGGGATAATAGGACTGGTCATCTGCCTCTGAATCCTCCTCTGAAGAGCTATCTGTAACCAGCAAGATATCTGCTTCAGCAGGTAGCATTGTCTGCTCTGAAGACCTTGTTTTCACTCTAGGTTTCTCCATCACCAATTCAAATGGCTGATGCACAGGAAGAGCAGTTGAATATACAAACATTGTCGACAAAAGCAATGAGAAATACAAAAAAAGGACAGCATGATATAATTCACATATATGATGCTTGCCTAAACAACATGGCATTGCATAATTCACATATATAATGCCTTGCAACAAGATAACATTGCATAATTCACATATATAATGTCTTGCAACAAGATGGCATTGCATAATTCACATATATGGTAATTAGACACTAAACAGGTGGCATTCACACAAAGCATGTCTAAGCTAAGCAAATGACATAGCAATGCAAGATACCATACGCACGATATGAGCAACATAACCCTGCCAAGTTAGAGCATGCACCTCGGGGGGGGGGGAATATGACTGGTCATCTATCTTTGAATCCTCCTCTGAGGAGCTATCGGTAACCAGCAAGACATGCGCTTCGTCAGATAGCATTGTCTGCTCTGAAGACCTTGTTTCCACTCCAGATTTTTCCATGACCGTGCCGAATGGATGATGCATAGGAAGAGTAATTGAATGTACTAAAATTGTTGACAAATTTAACCTGTAATAAAAAATGATGGCATGATACAATTCACATATAAGATGACTGGCTAACCAGGGTGGCATTGCAAAATTCACATATATGATGCCTGGCTAAACAAGATGGCATTGCATGATTCACATATACGATAAAGAAACTAAATAGATGGCATTGACACAAAGCATGTCTAAACTAAACAGATGGCATCTTTAATGTATACAGTAAGCAATGCAAGGCACCATATGTATGATATTACCAACATCAGCATGCCAAGTTAGAGCGAAGACCTCATGGGGTAATTAGGAGTGGTCTTCTCCTTCTGAATCCCCCTCAGAACAGTTATCTTTCTCTTGTTTACGATCCGAAATGGGTGGAGGGGGGCTGCCTTTGCGCCCACCATGGAGCGACGTCTGCATGAAATTTTATTGCCACGCAAGGCTCGTCTCTTTTGCTCTACATGATCAGTTCCATTGTGTACAATAACTGGCATGCATAGGAATAAAACATAGTGAGATTATGTAAGGAGTGCATGCACAAATCCAGAGTGATGGTAGCAAACTGTGGATAGACCCAAAACCAATGATAGCAGGCAGATAATAGCTTTAGTTAAAAAATACAGGTAATGGCTCCTTTAATGTTTGTTTGCACCCAACATGAAACTCATAGTAGACACCTGAGATTAACTAGATAGTAGACAGATATTACTGATTGCTGCCCCAATATGTACCCCACAACCATTTAAAAACTCAAGTTTCAGCATTAGTTTGGACCTGACTCAGAGTCTAATAGGTGAACGCGACGATAATGTAGCATGCCATCATATTAAGCGATGCATAACGTAAGCAGACATGGAAGAGTGTGACATCTCTTGCAGACCCGTGTAGTCCTCAAGGTCATCTACTCAGTTGATGATGGTAATGCAGTTGTCGTGGCTGTCGGCGGGGGGGGGGGGGGGGGGGGGAGAAGATCTGAGGCGACGAACAGTCTGGAGAGCGGATCTCTGCTGTGGTGAACCCTTCCGTTGTTGGAGCAGCTGAGCTGGGGTGGAACACAACGCCACAGGAGCAGGACAAACCACACAAGGTTTTCTTTGACACATATCTGTAACAGAAGTAATTGAGTAAGGGCTTGTTTGAATTTGAGGATTCTAACAATGCAGGGATATGAAATAGACATGAATAGGATAGGAATGCACGTGCAAAACAGAGAATTTAAAAACACAGGATTTCTGCCAATCTGGGTGTTTGATTCACAAGAATTGGAAGATCACATGATGCAAAAAAGCATGGTGAGATTAAGTCAAACCACAAGAAAATGTACGGTTATAATGCTATTATGCTACTATCTCTTAGTCTTGTGCTTGAAGAATAGGAATATGAAAAGGAGGACAAGTGGAAATTAGAATTCCTACAGTTTTTCTTTCAAGGAGACACTAAAGGAACAAATCCTACAGTTTTCCTTTGCTCAATTTCTTTGCACCAAATTCATGAAAAGTAGTATCATAGGAAACTTTCCAATTCCTATGTTTTTCATTCACTTTTCTTTTCAAGCACTGGCGATTCTAGTAGGCAGGCTTGAGCAAGGAAAATCCTACACTAAAAAAATGTTTTTGTGCTACTTCTATTACTTTGGACTCAGGCCACTGCCATACCTGCTCAATACCCAGGGCCATCGACAAATGCACAGCCCGAACGTGCAGAGATAAATAATGATGGCGTTCAAGAGAGTCCATCATGGATAGCTAAGTTGCCTGGTACCTCACTACTTGTCATATAGTAGGATAAAATAATCGTATTTCCCGTTACTACGTGTGCTCAGTGGACAATATATATAACATGTAGAGTAAAAAGAGATGCAACAAGTGTACAACCTCTTTGGCGAAGCCATGTCGATCTCAGCGTGATTGGGTTGGCCGGTGAGGATGCTTCGACTGACTTGGCTGTCGGAGGAGGGGAAGAAGATCTTAGGTGTCTAGAGATGGAGCCTGAGGTACTGCTCCACTGTGATGGAGGGTTTCATCGTTGGAGCAGCTCCGGTGAGTTGTACGACGCCGAGGCTGAAGCAGGACAAGAGAGACAACGTTAACCTGAGTGGAATTCTAATAGCATCTCCAATAGATGACGTAAAATACATAACCACAAAGTGCTAGATGTAAAATATATCAGCCGCTCACCTCTGAACTTAACTGCCAAAACTGAATTTAACTGTCGAAACTGAACTTAACTGTTGAAACTGAATTTTGCAGTCGAAATTGAATTTTACTGTCGAGACTGAACGCACTAGCAAGGTGATGCTACACGTCAGTCGACTGACTTTTTCATCTCTGGTCAGTGGATTTTCCAGCCGTTGGATACGAAATCAAGGGCCTGCAGTTCATCTTCAACCTCCACCCCCCTGAGCCGCTAGCCACCACCGGCCAAAAAGCAGCCCCCCGCCGCCCGCGGCCGGCGGTGCGTGATACGTCTCCAACGTATCTACTTTTCCAAACACTTTTGCCCTTATTTTGGACTCTAATTTGCATGATTTGAATGAAACTAACCCGAACTAATGTTGTTTTCAGCAGAACTGGCATGGTGTTGTTTATTGTGTAGAAAAAAAATTCTCAGAATGACCTGAAAATCCACGGAGATAAGTTTTGGAAAATATAAAAAAAACTGGCGAAAGAATCAAGGCCAGGGGGCCCACACCCTGTCCAAGAGGGTGGGGGCGCGCCCTCCCCCCTAGGCACACCCCCTGTCTCATGGGCCCCCTGATGCTCCACCGACCTTAACTCCAACTCCATATATTCCGTTTTGCGGAGAAAAAAATCAAGAAAAAAAAGTTTCATCGCGTTTTACGATACGGAGCCGCCGCCAAGCCCTAATCTCTCTCGAGAGGGCTGATCTGGAGCCTGTTCGGGGCTCCGGAGAGGGGGATTCGTTGCCGTCCTCATCATCAATCATCCTCCATCACCAATTTCATGATGCTCACCGCCGTGCGTGAGTAATTCCATCGTAGGCTTGCTGGACGGTGATGGGTTGGATGAGATTTACCATGTAATCAAGTTAGTTTTGTTAGGGTTTGATCCCTAGTATCCACTATGTTCTGAAATTGATGTTGTATGACTTTGCTATACTTAATGCTTGTCACTAGGGCCCGAGTGCCATGATTTCAGATCTCAACCTATTATGTTTTCATGAATATATGTGTGTTCTTGATCCTATCTTGCAAGTCTATAGTCACCTATTATGTGTTATGATCCGACAACCCCGAAGTGACAATAATCGGGATACTTCTCGGTGATGACCGTAGTTTGAGGAGTTCATCTATTCACTATGTGTTAATGCTTTGGTCCGGCTCTCTATTAAAAGGATGCCTTAATATCGCTTAGTTTCCACTAGGACCCCGCTGCCACGGGAGGGTAGGACAAAAGATGTCATGCAAGTTCTTTTCCATAAGCATGTATGACTATATTTGGAACACATGCCTACATTACATTGATGAATTGGAGCTAGTTCTGTGTCACCCCATGTTATAGCTATTACATGAGGAATCGCATCCGACATAATTATCCATCACTGATCCAATGCCTACGAGCTTTTCACATATTGTGCTTCGCTTATTTACTTTTCCGTTGCTACTGTTACAACTACTACAAAACTGCTACCTTTATTTTTGCCACTGTTACCATTACTATCGTACTACTTTGCTACTAAATACTTTGCTGCAGATACTAAGTTATCCAGGTGTGGTTGAATTGACAACTCAGCTGCTAATACTTAAGGATATTCTTTGGCTCCCCTTGTGTCGAATCAATAAATTTGGGTTGAATACTCTACCCTCGAAAGCTGTTGTGATCCCCGACACTTGTGGGTTATCAAGGCTAATTTCTGGCGCCGTTGCCGAGGAGCATATATCTATTCTTTGAGTCACTTGGGATTTATATCTGTTGATCACTATGAGGAACTTGAAAGACGAAAGAACAAAGATTTTTCCCTCAAGTACGAGGGGAGGTAAGGAACTGCCATCTAGCTCTGCACTAGATTCTCCTTCTGTTTTGAGTAAGATTGCGACACCTAAACCTGCTACTGCTATGAATTCTGATATGTCGCATGTTATTGATGATGCCACTTCTGCTATGCATGATACTTATGATGAAACTACTTCTGTGCGTGATACTACTTTGCCATTAGGTGAATTTCTTGATGAACAACTTGCTAGGGTTAGAGAGAATGAAATTATTGAAGATGCTATTATTGATGATAGTGATGATGAAAGTTCTCCCCCTGATTATGAATTGCATGTTGTTCCTGAGGGTTATGTTATGGAGGAAGAAGCTGCTAGAGCTATCTTTGCTTGCAAGGATAGATACGATCTTAAGAATTTATTAGCTAAATGGAAGCAGCAATCTCTTAATGCTAGAATGAAACCTCACCCCGCTTTTGCTACTTCACCTATTTGTGTTGCTGATAAGGATTATGAATTCTCTGTTGATGGTTGAATCTGATCCTTTTTATGGCTATGAATCTGTAACTGTAGTGGCACATCTTACCAAGTTAAATGATATAGCCACCTTGTTTACTAATGATGAGAAGTCTTGCTATTATTATATACTTAAGATATTTCTGTTCTCATTAAAGGGTGATGCTAAAACTTGGTTTAATTCTCTTGATCCTGGTTGTGTGCATAGTCCCGAGGATATGATTTATTACTTCTCTGCTAAATATTTCCCTGCTCATAAGAAACAAGCTGCCTTGCAGGAAATATACAATTTTGTGCAAATCGAAGAAGAGAGTCGCCCACAAGCTTGGGGGAGGCTTCTCCGATTACTTAATGCTTTGCCTGATCATCCTTTGAAGAAAAATGAAATACTTGATATCTTTTATAATGGACTAACCGATGCTTCCAAGGACTACTTGGATAGTTGTGCTGGTTGTGTTTTCAGGGAAAGAACAGTTGACCAAGCTGAATTACTATTGAATAATATGTTGACTAATGAAAATAATTGGACTCTTCCTGAGCCAATTCCTGAGGCAATTCCTGAGCCAATTGAGCCAACTCATGAGCCTATTCCTAAACCTACTCCGAAGAAGAGGGGCGTTCTATTTCTCAGTCCTGAAGATATGCAAGAGGCAAAGAAATCAATGAAAGAAAAAGGTATTAAAGCTGAAGATGTTAAGAATTTACCTCCTATTGAAGAAATACATGGTCTTAATATACCGCCTGTTCAAGAAATACATTGTCTTGATAACCCGACACAGGTAGTAAAGGTAAATTCTCTCTATAGATATGATAAAGTTGAAATCCCGTATACTAAATTTCATAGCCCATGCTTAGATGAATTTGATGACTTTATGGCTAGACAAGAAAGTTTTAATGTTTATGTTGGTAGAGAATTAAAGAATAATGCTTTCGAGAAAGGACACTTGAGTGATTATATGGCTAGAGTTAAAGGTGAACTTAAACTCATTAGCAAATATGCTTCTATGGTTACCACTCAAGCTGAGCAAGTACTTAAAGCTCAAAGTGATTTGCTCGATGAATTAAATAATAAACATGACTTTGCTGTTAGAGTGGCTACTAGAACTTGTAGAATGACTCAGGAACCTTTGTATCTTGAAGGCCACCCTAAGAGAATCGAGCAGGATTCTCAGAGAAATAATTTAGAGGCATCTAGTTCTTCTAAAAAGAAAAAGAAAAACGATAGGACTTTGCATGCTTCTAGTGAACCTGTTGTAGACACACCTGAGAATCCCAATAATATTTCTATTTCTGATGCTGAAACACAATCAGGTGATGAACATGAACCTAGTGATAATGTTCATGTTGATGCTCAACCTAGAAAAAATAATGAAGTAGAGGTTGAACGTGTTGTTGATCTTGATAACCCACAATCAAATAATCAACGTTATGATAAGAGAGATTTTGTTGCTAGGAAGCACGGTAGAGAAAGAGAACCATGGGTTCAGAAACCCATGCCCTTCCCTCCTAAGACATCCAAGACAAAGGATGATGAGGATTTTGAGCGCTTTGCTGAAATGATTAGACCAATCTTCTTACGTATGCGCTTAACTGATATGCTTAAAGTAAATCCTTATGCTAAGTATATGAAGGATATCATTACAAATAAAAGAAAGATACCGGAAGCTGAAATTTCCACCATGCTTGCTAATTATACTTTTAAGGGTGGAATACCAAAGAAATTTGGAGATCTAGGGGTACCCACCATACCATGCTCCATTAAAAGAAATTATGTTAAAATTGCTTTATGTGATCTTGGAGCCAGTGTTAGTGTTATGCCTCTCTCTTTATATCGTAGACTTGAATTGAATAAGTTGACACCTACTGAAATATCTTTGTAAATGGTTGATAAATCAACTGCTATACCTGTCGGTATTTGTGAGGATGTGCCTGTTGTGGTTGCAAATGTCACTATCTTAACAGACTTTGTTATTCTTGATATTCCCGAGGATGATAGTATGTCGATTATCCTTGGTAGACCCTTTTTGAATACTGCAGGGGCTGTTATTGATTGCAACAAAGGCAATGTCACTTTTCATGTTAATGGTAATGAGCATATGGTACACTTTCCGAGGAAATAGCCTCAAGTTCATAGCATCAATTCTATTGGAAAAAGTCCAACTATCATTATTGGAGGTTTTGAATTTCCTCTTCCTACTGTCAAGAAAAAGTATGATATTCTTATTGTTGGGGATGTTCATATCCCTATTGAGGTAACCTAGTGTTATTCGAAATTTCTCCGGTTCCGCTTTATTCGGAATGAGTTTGTTAACAAGACTTGATCAACCTTGTTAGTGGATTCATTTTGATGATCATGAGATGGATGAAACTAGAAGGCACAACCTTCTGTACCCTCTATTTACTTTGTGTTATTTAAAATAAATAAAGCAAAAATAGTATTATCTGTCTGTTTTCTGAATTATGCATGCAATAAAAATAATATCCCGAAAATAAAAGTGCTCCAAATGCCCTACAAATTTAGTATGATTTTTTATGGATTATTTGAGGTTTTTAGGCACTGAAATCACTGCAGGAGGGGCAAGCACCAGGCCACAAGGGTGGAGGGTGCGCCCACCCCCCCTAGGCGCGCCCTCCTGTCTCGTGGGCCCACGGTGGCTCCCTCCACTTATTCCTGCACCCACACACTCCATCTTCTTCCCCCAAAAATCCCCATCCAGCTCAAGCACGAGTTCTAGCTCATTTTGCTGCGATTTTCGATCTGCTTGCTCAAAGCTCCATTCACAAAACTGCTTTGGGAGATTGTTGCTTGGTATGTGACTCCTCCCTTGGTCCAAATTAGTTTTCGTTCTAGTGCTTTATTCATTGCAAATTTTTGCTGCATAGGTGACCCTGTTCTTGAGCTTGCATGTTAAATTTATGAGGTCCCAAGCAATTCTAATGCATGATATAGGCTCTAGGCACTTATAGGAGTAGTTGCTACCAATCTTGTTTAGTTTTATTCACTTTTATTTTGAAGTTACTAAAATTTCAGAAATTTTTCAGAAAAAAGCAATATGTCTAGGAGAATGTATCAAGGTGGTTCCTCAATAAAGAAAGGACCCAGGCTTGCTATGCGTGAGTAAGACGATGAACTACCGAGGGACACAGAAGTGCGAGCTTGTGAGTGGCCATCAGACGATTTTATGTTCAATGCAGGTATTAAGGATGAATTTGACGCATATGTGTGTAATGCCGATCTTGAGGACTCCTTACAAGATAAGTGTCCTCAGTACTATCAATTGACTAATTCATTTGTGAGAAGGTTTAAATATAAATGTTCACGTAATTCTCAGAGTGTCCTGTTTGATATTTATGATAAATCTTATACCATGGACTTAGAGGATTTTACAACTGCTTGCAAACTTCCGCAGTGGGGCAATGTTAATGATCCCCACAAATCTGAATTTAGAGACTTTCTTGCTAGTATTACTGTGGGAGAATCTAGGGATATAGCACAAGCTATCATAGGGTTTTCTTTTGAGGAATGAACTCCAGTATCGACTAATCTTTGACAGACATAGCTCTATCCATGTTACTCTCCCTGCTCCTTTCCTTTTTGATTACCAGACAAAAGGAAGATATGTTGTTACCAGGGAGGAGGCAACTGAACACGAGGGGAGAGCGGAGGCGGCTCGCCAACATGCCGCAGCTCAGGAGGCATTTGCTGCTGCATCTCAGCACGACCCCAGTTACAGCTATGGATATCAGCCAGGCTACCCTTCGACTTAGATCAACTTAGGCCAAAATCCTAAGCTTGGGGGAGTACGTATTTCTCACCGACTTTACATTCATGTTCACACAATATTCTAGTTGTCGGTGCTCATACTCTTTCATTGTATTAGTTTAATTTTCTTTTTCTAGCCTTCTTCTTGTGTGTTTGATAAACCTTAAGCAAAACCAAAAAAATAGTTAGTTTAATTTCCATGCTTGTAGTAGAAATTAAAATGAAAACCCAAAAAGATTTCTCGTTCTTCTTTTTACTTGTTGGGAGCTTTCCCGTGTAAATAGTTTTATTTTCTTTTCTTTCCTTTGGAGGTCGAGAGTAGAAGACCATATTGAAAATGCTTAGTGGCTCTCATATGGATGATTGTTTATTTAACTTAGAGCCCAGATTACTTTGTCTTCTCTCTTGAGTTGAATGCTTGAATATTCTAGCTTAGTCCAATGCACGTGCACTATTATTATTATACACATCGTTCGGTCGTGCAAGTGAAAGGCAATAATGACGATATATGATGGACTGGTTGAGATGAGAAAAGCTGGTATGAACTCGACCTCTCTCGTTTTTGTAAATATGATGAGTTCATCGTTCCTGATTCAGCTTATTATGAAGTAAACATATTTGCAATGACCCTTAGAGATTATAGTTGCTTATGCCATGCTTGATTAGCTATGAGTTATAATGGTTTACCTCGCGTGCTAACATGCTATTAAAATGATTGTGATGTGGTATGATGGGATGGTATCCTCCTTTAAATGAATTGAGTGACTCGACTTGGCACATGTTCGCGCATGTAGTTGAAACAAATCAACATAGCCTTCACGATATTTATGTTCATGGTGGATTATATCCTACTCATGCTTGTACTTGGTGTGAATTAATTTTAATGCATGTTCATGACTGTTGTCGCTCTCTCAGTTGGTCGCTTCCCAGTCTTTTGCTAGCCTTCACCTGTACTAAGCGGGAATACTGCTTGTGCATCCAAACTCCTTAAACCCCAAAATTGTTCCATATGAGTCCACCATACCTTTCTATATGCGGTATCTACCTGCCGTTCCAAGTAAATTTGTATGTGCCAAACTCCAAACCTTCAAATGAAATTCTATTTTGTATGCTCGAGCAGCTCATGTTTCAACTAGGGCTGCCTGTATCTTCCATGCTAGGTGGGTTATTCTCAAGAGGAGTGGACTCCGCTCCTCATTCACGAGAAAGGGCTGGTAACCAGGATGCCCAGTCCCATGATCCAAAAAGATCAAAGCAAATAAATATAATTAAACAAAACTCCCCCAGGGCTGTTGTTAGTTGGAGGCACTCGTTGTTTCGAGCAAGCCATGGATTGATGCTTGTTGGTGGTGGGGGAGTATAAACTTTTACTATTCTATTTGGGAACCGCCTATAATGCATGTAGTATGGAAGATATCGCCATCTCATAGGTATTGCGTTGAGAGTGAAAGTATGCTGCTCAAAATGTTATTCATCTCTATTTTAAAATCGAGCTCTGGCACCTCTACAAATCCCTGCCTCCCTCTGCGAAGGGCCTATCCATTTACTTTTGTGTTGAGTCATCACCTTCTTATTAAAAAGCACCCGCTGGAGAGCACATTGTCATTTGCATTCATTACTATTAGTTTATATTGGGTATGACTTAACTGGATCTCTTTTACCATGAATTACAATGTTTAGTCAGTCCTTGATCTTTAAAGGTGCTCTGCATTTATGTTTTGCGGTCTCAGAAAGGGCTAGCGAGATACCATTTTGTTATGTCATATTATGGTTGTTTTGAGAAAGTGTTGTCATCCGAGTTTTATTATTATGGCTCGCTAGCTGATTATGCCATTGATACGAGTAATTGGAAGACCTAGGAGTTATTCTGAGTATGGTTAGTTCATAATACTTGCTAAAAACCTGAATGCTGGCTTTACATATTTACAACAACAAGAGCAAACAGAGTTTGTAAAGTTTTTATTTATCACTTTCAGTTTATCAACTGAATTGCTTGAGGACAAGCAAAGGTTTAAGCTTGGGGGAGTTGATACGTCTCCAACGTATCTACTTTTCCAAACACTTTTGCCCTTGTTTTGGACTCTAATTTGCATGATTTGAATGAAACTAACCCGGACTGACGCTGTTTTCAGCAGAACTGTCATGGTGTTGTTTATCGTGCAGAAAACAAAAGTTCTCGGAATGACCTGAAAATCCATGGAGATAACTTTTGGAAAATATAAAAAATACTGGCGAAAGAATCAAGGCAGGCGGCCCACACCCTGTCCACGAGGGTGGGGGGCGCGCCCTCCCCCCTGGGCGCGCCCCCTATCTCGTGGGCCCCCTGACGCTCCACCGACCTCAACTCCAACTCCATATATTCCGTTTGCGGAGAAAAAAATTAGGAAAAAAGTTTCATCGCGTTTTATGATACGGAGCCACCGCCAAGCCCTAATCTCTCTCGGGAGGGCTGATCTGGAGTCTGTTCGAGGCTCCGGAGAGGGGGATTCATCGCCATCGTCATCATCAACCATCCTCCATCACCAATTTCATGATGCTCAACACCGTGCGTGAGTAATTCCATTATAGGCTTGCTGGACGGTGATGGGTTGGATGAGATTTACCATGTAATAAAGTTAGTTTTGTTAGGGTTTGATCCCTAGTATCCACTATGTTCTGAGATTGATGTTGCTACGACTTTGCTATGCTTAATGCTTGTCACTAGGTCCCGAGTGCCATGATTTCAGATCTCAACCTATTATGTTTTCATGAATATATGTGTGTTCTTGATCCTATCTTGCAAGTCTATAGTCACCTATTATGTGTTATGATCCGACAACCCTGAAGTGACAATAATCGGGTACTTCTCGATAATGATCGTAGTTTGAGGAGTTCATGTATACACTATGTGTTAATGCTTTGGTCCGATTCTTTATTAAAAGGAGGACTTAATATCCCTTAGTTTCCACTAGGACCCCGCTGCCACGGGAGGGTAGGACAAAAGATGTCATGCAAGTTCTTTTCCATAAGCACGTATGATTATATTCGGAATACATGCCTACATTACATTGATGAATTGGAGATAGTTCTGTGTCACCCTATGTTATAGTTATTGCATGAGGAATCGCATCCGATATAATTATCCATCACTGATCCAATGCCTACGAGCTTTTCACATATTGTGCTTCGCTTATTTACTTTTCCGTTGCTACTGTTACAACTACTACAAAACTGCTACCTTTATTTTTGCCACTGTTACCATTACTATCATACAACTTTGCTACTAAATACTTTGCTGTAAATACTAAGTTATCCAGGTGTGGTTGAATTGACAACTCAACTGCTAATACTTAAGAATATTCTTTGGCTCCCCTTGTGTCGAATCAATAAATTTGGGTTGAATACTCTACCCTCGAAAGCTGTTGCGATCCCCTAAACTTGTGGGTTATCAGTGTGCTGCCCCGTCCGCCCTGAAAACACTCCCCACCGCCGGTCCGCCACCGCCCCAGCCATCCCTCTAGCCCCCCCCCCCCCCCATGCCGAGCTTTTTCTCCGGCGATCCCCACGCCACCGTCCACCACCGCCGGTGACCACCGCCCCCACCCTGAACCCTAAGATAGATAGTGGGGTACCTCTCCGACGAGCCCTCCACCCCGCTACGGCTGGTTCTTCCTTCACCCCAGCGAGCCCCCCCCCCCACCCCCTGAAAATCGGCTGACCCAAAAGTCAATTCAGTCGACTAAAGTGTAGCTAAATCGGAGCAGCATCGTAAGCAAGAGCAAGAGCGAGAGCAGCAGCGCAAACAAGAGCAATAGCAAGAGCGGACCAGGCAGGGGACCGAGAGCAAGAGCAGAGTAGCAGCGCGAGCGAGAGCTAAAGCAGCAGCAGCTCCTACTGATGTGGACGTCGCTGCTAAGGCAGCGACGCCGTGGAGGAAGTGGACGACAACGCCACCGTGGATGGAGCCGCACCGTGTCGGCTCTGGACCAAGCGTCGGCAGCATCGCGAGATCGAATCAAGAAGAAAATGCGGCGATAAGTGTACAACCTCTTTGGTGGCACCGACTAGGCCGCAGCTTCATCCGAGGAAACTGTGATGATGATGCTCTTCCGGTGGTGCAGGTGAAGACGATGGTGTGGGAATGGAGGTGGCGCGAAAGACGAGGGGAACATCGGGGCAGCTCCTTGGAGGTGGAGAACGGGGTGGCTGAACCGGCAGGACGACGAGATCGACGATGGATCCTCATCCGGTACGGTGGATGAGGGACATCGAGGTGTTGTTGTGGACGACGTCGTCAGAGAAGAGGCTCCGGCTGGGTGGCGGACGGAGGAGGGTGTGTGGCTTCGTCGCGGGTTTTTGCAGCCTCGGTGTACGAATGGGTGGGCGGATGGGATGGGAGTGGGGAACCATGGCTTAGGGACGCGCCTATCCAAAATGTGGGGTAAGTTACAAAAGTACCCCCACCGATTTGCGACGGTTCT
Organism: Triticum timopheevii; assembly: GCA_963921465.1. Lineage (NCBI taxonomy): Eukaryota > Viridiplantae > Streptophyta > Magnoliopsida > Poales > Poaceae > Triticum > Triticum timopheevii. The sequence continues at coordinate 446,344,211 of OY997272.1, forward strand.
TTCGGTTCAGGGGTACCACGGGAATTTCGCGTGTCGGGATTTCATAAGAGGTGGGATTTTTCGCGCGCATTGTAATTTCGGAATAGCAAGGCGCGAGTTGAGATGGAGGGAGTTGTCGGAGCACAACGTGACAAAGATATATCTTAAATATTTTGGGCTAACAAGGCGCGGGTTGAAGAGGCGGGAGTTTTGCAGCATGATAGACAAAGACGCTAGCTTGAAATTTTGGCATAACAAGACGCGGCTTGAAATTTCGGGAGAACAAGCTTAACGTGTACCCAAAAAAAGACAATTTGCACCTCAATACACACAACACACACACACACACACAAACACCATTTAGACTAGAGTAAGGTATACGTGCATTGCACGCATGAGATTTGGCAACCAAATTATGAATAAATACCACATTATAGCATGTAAGCTTTGAGTCATATATGCATGATGTAGATGTTCGTTTAATTCTTATAGTTCATTTCATTCAAAATCATCTAGTTTTTGTAAGAAAACTAATCTATTTTAAGATTCATGGAATTGTGCGTTCTAAGACATAAAGTAAAAAACAAATAATGGAAAATCATGTAGAAAAACATTTGGGCAATTCTGATACAGAAGACTCTAGAAGTGCTTGTGTTTTTATGTTTGTGCACTATGCTTAAGTTCAACCATGGAGTCTTCTAGATTATACATGTGGCGAAATCTAGAGGAATCTAGATGGTATCCAACGGCCAGTAGTTCTCAAATTTTCCATCTTTGGACCATCAGATTCGCCTCATCCAACGAACATCTTTCAAAGTTAAAGTTACCCGCACACAATATAAAAAAATATAATATAATATATATATATAGGGCTATTGATATAGATATGTGATGCGAAAGCCACCCATCATCTCCAATTAGAGTAGTGTGTCCATGCACGGATGCGACGTGGACAAATGATGTCTGCCATCGGTATCTCAAATTCAAATCAGTCTGACCTTGTTCAATGTGTATACATTACAACATGCTCGTTTCCAAACCACACCGCGTAGATCTCCGTTATATTCATGCATGCATGGGTTTCAAACATCAGGATATCTTATTCAAATATTTGAATTCAACTTTACATTGATTATGACCTCACCTAGTCTTTTACACCCACACAGTCGTCTCTCTTTATAATTGTACCACTAACTTTCTCTCATGCATGCATGCACACACACTACCTGTCGGCATTATCCATCACACACATGCAATCTTTTCTTCAGGTCGGCCTCCCATGAAGGCACACACCCACACACATCCCCCTCTCTATCATATCGTGCATTCTTTATCTCTCACGCGTGCATGCGCAACGATCGATGTTCCTCTATGTATGTGTATATATAGCTAGGTCTTTCATAGTTTTCCACACAAATCGATCAATCGATATATCTAGTGAGGTCTCACCCTCTTTCCCATGTCCACATCGATCAATCTATACCTCTCTATATAGGATTAACATATATAGCTAATACAGCCACATTAATTATATAGCCAACGTACCCCTCTCATCATCCATGCCTTTCGCTTCATCTCTCAGATGCGCGCACAATGGCGAAGACAGGGGGCAGCAAGGGCCCTGCCCCCCCCCCCTAACATCACTATATATCGAGGCTAATACGAATGTGAGCATTAGACAATTGCTGCTAAAAATGGTTTAAGTTCATGAATTGACCCTCCTCGTAAAGGATTAGCAATGCTTGGCCCCCTAGCTCATTTATTTTTCATGGCTCCGCCACTGCGCGCAATAGCACACGTTCTCGCCCCCTCTCTCTAAATATCGATCTCGCACTTGTGCACTCCTTCATAGTCTCCCTCCACTCGGCCCCTCGCACCATCTTCTAGCCCCCCCACCATATTTTTCCACATGTACAATTTAGCAGACTCCAGGGTTGAACTTAAGCATAATGCACAAACCTCAAAACAACAGTGGTTCTCTTTTGTTCTAGAATCTTCCGTATCATAACTGCCCAAACTTTTTTTCTAGTTGAATTGCCATTATTTATTTTACTTTATGCTTTATAATGCACAATTCCATGAATCATAAAATAGATTAAGGGCTTCTTTGATTCAAAGGATTCTCAAAGGAATTTTGGAGGATTCTAATCCTTAGGAATTTTTCCTATCTTGGTTGTTTGATTCGTAGGATTGTAAACCATAGGAATTTTTCCATATGATTCATTTGCACTAGATTTCATAGGAAACATCCAATCCACTCAAACCTCTTTGAAATAATTATGCATTTTTTCTATGCACAATCAAACACTCGTACAATCCTGTAGGATTCAAGATGACATTCCACTATAATCCCATGTTTTTCCTATTCTCGCCTTTTGGAAATCCTATGAATCCAAGAGGCCCTAGCTTTTTTATAAAAACTAATTGATTTTGAATGAGATGAACTATAAGAATTAAACGAAGATCTACATCAGGCATATATGACTCAGAGCTTACATGCTATAGTGTGGTATTTCTTCATAATTTGGTTGCAAAATCTGATCCGTGCAATGCACGTGTACCTTACTAGTACTTCGAGTATGTGCAAAACACGTAAATTAGAATTCCAATGGCACGCTACACAGTGTCTCTCTTACAGTTCATGAAACCACGTGGCACATGTGGAGGCGTTGTCGTGACCTCCTTGTGTGGATTGATTACAGTGACGTGCTGCTGGTTCCAGAAGAATGTACTAGTCCTCCCTGAGCCATACTGTCGATACATGCATGAAGCGAAGATGTGCATGCACGCCACGCACGCACTCATTCCCTTGCACGCACACGCGGGTACATGGGCGGACGCACTTTTGTACCAAGATCCACCCCATGTGATAATTTGACGCGTGTAAAGTCGTTCACTTCATTGATGGTCAATTAATACAGCGCATGCAAATTGAGTGGACGTGAGGGCATAAGAAAAACATTACTACGCGCGCATGCGAGTAGCTAAATCATGGGTTGCTAGTAGTACTTCCATTGGTCACCTTCGTATTTTGTGCCAATTTTTGACAGTAACATAATATTTACGCATTTGAACAGTGTAGTCTACTTGAAATGTATGTTCCACTAAACTCATCGGGAGCCGTTTCGGGCCTCGAAACCAAAACCATCAATTAATCTTTACCTTGTTCCTATCCCATTCGAAAGCCTGCTCACACCTACTAGTACGTACCAAACCTGAACGTGTTCCCACTATGCAGGTATTAGTACTAGTGCTAATACTTAGGTTATAAAAAGGGAACTACCTAACCGAAAATTACTCTACCTTTCCTCCTCATAAGTGCTTCTTCTTCGTCCGTCCCTGCCATGGCCGGTGAGCAGAGCTCTAGGTCGAGAACTACTCGTAACAAGGGAGCGGCAACCAAGGTTGCGGAAAAAAGAAAGAGGGCTTGCCGCCACGCAGAGACCTCAAAAGATCTCTCACGGGCAGGCGATGGCTCCCAGGAGCGCCCTAGCCGTGGAGGCGAACATGCCGAGCCGGCGGCGCTGGAGTCGTTATCCCTCGACGGCATGCTCGATCAGCTCAATAAGCAGAAGGAGTTCATATAAGGCTTGGTGGAGCTGCTGAAGGAGAGCCTCGATGACATGCCCGCTGAGCTCAATAAGCAGGGGGAGTTGACCACCGGCTTGGTGATGCTGCTAAAGAAGAGCATTGCCTCAGAGAAGAAGGCGACCGGCGAAATCCTGCAACTTCAGGAGGACAAGGCGACGCTCTGCCACGATCTCGACCTGTTGAAGGAGAAGAACGCCGGCTGGAAGAAGCTGCATGAGAATAATAGTTCCTCGATGAAGATGCTGCAGGCCCTCATCATGGAATAGAAGGAGGAGTTAGCGAAGCTCCACATCGAGCACCCGGCTATTGTCAAGGTACGTAATGCGGCCGTGGAACAGATGATGAAGGCTCGCGTCGAGAAATCCCGTGTCATGGACAGAATGAAGAAGATGGCGGAGGAGACGCGCAAGGAGATGGAGGTCGTGGAGGCGATGAAGAAGCAGTTATGACTCCGCGGCGAATTAGATCGTTTGGGGTGATAATCTTCCTTCTTCTTTTGCTCATGTGTTTCATCTTTTGCTTCGGGTGTTTCGCCGCACGTGTCACGTTCTCTGCGAGGCATGAATAGAACAATGCTTTTTTTTGAGGGAATGAATAGAACAATGCGAACAATGAGATGACTAGCAAATTAGATCATTTTTTATCGCCATATGGCACTAGGCTGCCGTGTTTCGTGGTCCTCCGTCGTAGTACTACTCCAGTGGAAAACTTGAGTATAACACACGGTTCTTTGCTCCTCCTCGGGTTGATGGCACATTTATACGAGCAGTCAAATCACAAGGCCCCGCCTTCCAGCAGTAATAAGCCGTCAAATCACAAAGGCCCTCACCTCTTGTGAAACCGACCAAGCTAGACTGCCCCGCCCTCTAGCCTTTTAAAAAATGTATACTTTTGTATAGTAGTAGTGTCGATGGATTGCACCATGGAGCAAAACTTGAAATTAAAAAAATGTGGTACATATAGAGAGCGCTCGTCGCCAAATTATGCATATAGTACTATTAAAAAGGCTAGTCACAATAATGGTGTCCAACACAACCCACCCCTCAAATAAAACTAAGCATCCTGGAATTCTTTGACAAAACTAAGCACCCTGAAATTCTTTGACAACAAAACTGCTGGCTATATGATGTTGGCCATATAATGTGAAGAAACGAGTGGTAGTACTATACCAACTAAAAGATGAAATGTAAGAAATACTAGTATGTACGTACTGAAGAGTTAAAGTAACAAGAAGAAACATAACATAGTTCTAGTGGGGGCTCAACACAACACACCCCTCAAATTAAACTAAGCACACCAGAAATTAAACTATGCAACTAATCCGGTAGACACTGCATTAGAACCACCATGAGCAAGGACACTGCCACCTTACTCGGAGTCCTTGTCCACGTCCTCGACTTCGTCCTTGTCCCTCTTCCTCTTGGCTGATACTTCTTTGCTTGAACCGCACACTTGGATCTTGCTCTTCATACAACCCTTGTAGATATTGAAACAAAGGTAGCCATCCATTGCAGCATAGTGGATGTGGTCTATATCTAGTATATTTCGCTGCCATGCATAACAATGAAACGTGTATTGAGGTTTCTCCAGTTTACCGTACGAAGGATTAACCATGGCTCCTGCCAGGGTCAGCATTGAAGGCTGGCCACCGGAGGGCAGCAGCCGATTCTTCTGGAGGTCTAAGGGGTTTCCTACAACGAGGCCTATCTGACCCGGGACTTCTTTGTCGTTCATAAAGTCTTGAGTAACAAATTTGACTAGTTTGCTCTCGAGGAAGTTCTTAAAATCTAGGCATTCAACGTCGGCATGGCATATGTGGTAGACCAAGCATAAGTCATGCACGCAAACCTGTATCACGGCAGGCTTCTTCCTCTCCTCGTCCTTTAGATCCTTCTCTCGTCCCAGGACTGTGGTGTACTCAACATCTAGCCCAGCGACCCACTCATCATCTGAGTTTTCGAAAATGCGTCTGGAGCGAGAAAGGCATCCTTTCACCGTCATGGAAGAACAGGTGTAGATGGCATCGAACTCATTGCCAGTGATGGTTCTAACCTTGTACCTACCGCCGATCATGGAGATTTGGGATGCCATGGATTTGGGAGGAGGGTTAGGATTAGTGGAACTGCCGTAATGTGAAAGGACGGGACGACTAGGAGCGAACCGTCGTAATATTAAAGGACGTGCGGGGACGAGTAGGAGCGAACTGCCAGCACGCGAATGGTAGGGTAGTGGCTTTCCATTCTCCCATGATACAGGCTTCCGAGAGCCCTTGGATCTGAGATTGAACGATTGCATGGCGTGATTCTAGACCTATGGGTGAATATCCTATCCTGCAGGGTTATTCTGCAAATTTTCAGCAACTTAGCATGCGACCGTTTGATCTCAGATCCAAGCGCTGCCAGCAGCCCGTATCATGGTCGCGCCTACCATGACCATCGTGTCGCTCGCGCGGTCGCGCCCTTGGAGATTTAACACGGTGCGTTAGGCTATCTGATGTTGGCATGTCATACATAGTCATCACTTAGTCACTCATACTACAACAAGGTTAGCTATAAGGTTGGCTATAAGTGTATTTTTTTACTTCTCTCTATCTCTTTCTTCGTACTCCCTCCTTCCCATAATATAAAAATGTTTTTGACACTAGTGTAGTGCCAAAAACATTCTTATATTATGGGACATAGGGAGTATTATTTATTGCATTTGCCAAGGAGTGACCTCTTCCTATGAAATGGTGTGCTTATTAGTTTTTTGTTGCTAAGTTTGCTTCATTTAATTAGCTATAGACTCAAAATTGTCTTTTCACGTAGGTACACGTGCTTAGCACCATTTCTTCCTTGGGTCACCAAACTAGTCTCTCTCTTCTTAATTAACTTGCCACATTAGACTTTATGCCTATGTGGCAAGCTTAGCACCTGTAGGAGCAAGTAAGTACAATAGTGCGCTTTACATGGCATTTTTGCATATGTGGAGGAAAGAGAGGCAAGGAAAAAGTGGAGAAGTGGGCTCTCATGCAAGAGCCAGCCTCCACTACATGGTGGAGCATTAGGAGAGGCACCTGTATGGAGGTGGTCAGGAATCGGGAGACTCATGCCCGTCGTAGCATCGTAGTTAAAATGATAATGGCAAGTCAAATCACGGGGCCCCATGAGGGAGTCCTAGATTAGGGGGTATTCGGGCAGCCAAACTACATACTTTGGCCGGACTGTTGGACTATGAAGATACAAGACTCAAGACTTCGTCCCGTGTCCGGATGGGACTCTCCTTTGCGTGGAAGACAAGCTTGGCGATCCGGATGTTAGATATCCTTCTTTGTAACCGACTCTGTGTAACCCTAGCCCCCTCCGTGTCTATATAAACCAGAGGGTTTTAGTCCGTAGGACAAGAACAAACATAATCATCATAGGCTAGCTTCTAGGGTTTAGCCTCTATGATCTCGTGGTAGATCTACTCTTGTAATACTCATATCATCAAGATCAATCAAGCAGGAAGTAGGGTTTTACCTCCATCGAGAGGGCCCGAACCTGGGTAAAACATCGTGTCCCCTGCCTCCTGTTACCATTAGCCTTAGACGCATAGATCGGGACCCCCTACCCGATATTCGCCGGTTTTGACACTAACATTGGTGCTTTCATTTAGAGTTCCTATGTGTCGTCGCTGCAAGGCTCGATGGCTCCTTCAATCGTTAACAACAACGTGGTCCAGGTGAGACCTTTCTCCCCGGACAGATCTTCGTGTTTGGTAGCTTCGCACTGCGGGCCAATTCGCTTGGCCATCTGAAGCAGATCGACAACTATGCCCCTGGCCATCAGGTCGGGTTCTAGAACTTGAACTACACGGCCGATATCCGTGGAGACTTGATCTTCGATGGATTCGGGCCTACGCCAGGAGCACCAAATAGTCACGACGAGCATGGCTTAGACCTGATGTCGGACAATACTTGGGATATCGCACCTGCAGGAGCTCCGGACTTAAATCCGGGGCAGATCGCGTCGTCCGAGGACGGGTGGATAGACCCCGCCCTGGAGGCCGCACACTCATCGGCGGTAGAGCCAAACACAGACTCCACCCCCAATGAAGCCTGTGTCACCGGACCCCCGGACATGTGTCCGGCTGTAGGTTCCAGACCGCACGCCCCTGAGCCCGCCGAATCTGGTTGGGCTCCAGTAATGGAGTTCACCGCTGCGGATGTCTTCCAGCACTCGCCCTTCGGCGACATGCTGAATTCATTAAGGTCTCTCTCTTTGTTAGGAGACTCTTGGCCGAACTTTGTCCGGCTCGAGGGGGAAGAAGGCGACGAAGAAATTTGTTTCCCACCCACCACCTGTCGGTGTCAAAACCGGCGGATCTCGGGTAGGGGGTCCCAATCTGTGCGTCAAGGCTGATGGTAACAGGAAGCGAGGGACACAGATGTATACCCAGGTTCGGGCCCTCTCGATGGAGGTAAAACCCTACTTCCTGCTTGATTAATATTGATGATATGGGTAGTACAAGAGTAGATCTACCACGAGATCGTAGAGGCCAACCCTAAGAGCTAGCCTATGATGGTATGAATGTAATTGTGATCGGCCTTCTAAGGACCAACCTCTCCGGTTTATATAGACACCGGAGAGAGCTAGGTTTTACATGGAGTCGGTTACAAGGAAGGAAATATAATATCCGGATCGCCAAGCTTGCCTCCCACGCAAAGGAGAGTCCCATCCGGACACGGGCCAAAGTCTTGAGTCTTGTATCTTCACGCTTCAATAGTCTGGACGTTGTACACAGTCCGGCTGTTCGGATACCCCCTAATCCAGGACGTTGTACACAGAGAAAGGAATCTTCATATCCGAATTGACAAGCTTTCCTTCCATGCAAAGGAGAGTCCCATTTGGACACGTGACGAAGTCTTCTATCTTGTATCTTCATAGCCCAGCAGTCCAGCATACGCATATAGTCCGGCTGTCCAAGGACCCCCTAATCCAGGACTCCCTCAGTAGCCCCTGAACCAGGCTTCAATGACGATGAGTCTAGCGCGCAGTATTGTCTTCGGCATTGCAAGGCGGGTTCCTTCTTCGAATACCCCAAAGTACATGTTACGATGAATTATGTCCGGCCTCCAATCAATGTTGCTCTCCTCGGCTTCAGCGCCTCAGTAATGACCATCTCCACGTGTCGAGCAACTGTGAGGAGTCAAGGCATTTTTGCATTTGCCACCCTCGATCCTCTGGGCCAACCGTCTATTTGAAGGGATAGGGATTCTCAGATCCAAGCCTCACTCTTCTCCCTCGGGCTAGCATCCTAGAGCGCTCCGCAAAAAACCATCCTAGCATGGCCGGTCGCTGCAACTCTTCTGCTTGCCCCCCTCGCTCTAAATCGGGGAATTGGGGAGAGTGCTCAGTTCCTCACAGCTGTTTGGTAAAGCTACAGACCCAAGGGTTTCTCCCGCCGGCATTCATGGTCTCCGTCCGAGCTGGAATAGCCACTTATGATGGAGGGGAACAGGCTGAGGGATCTCCTAACCCATCTCCAGACGAGCGGATATGCCTCATCTCGCATCTATTGAGGGGCGTCGGGTTTCCTATCCACCCATTTCTTCGTGGGCTCCTGGAGTTTTACGGCCTCCAGTTACACAATCTTACCCCAGCCTCTATTCTGCACATAGCGGGGTATGCCGCCCTTTGCGAGTTATTTTTAGGTTGCGAACCACACTTTGGATTATGGAGGAAGTTGTTCTGCCTTGTCCCCCGCACCCAGGGAGAGTCCCTATGTCAAGTGGGCGGGGCCGAAGTATGGCGCGTCGCTGAAACCGTACACCTGTCCGGCACCCCTAAGAAGGCACCAGAAAACTAGCCTTCAGAATGGTTCTATATAAATGACGTTCCCCTTCCGGATCCAGTCCGGATAGGTCTCCCCAAGTTCAGCAACACCCCGCCAAGGGCACGCTTAAGCTGGCGCCCCCGGGGTCCTCAAGAAGAGGACACAAAGGAGGTATACCTCCTGATGAACAGGATAAAGTCGCTGGCCAAATCCGGACTGACGATAGTTGAGGTCATGGCGATATGCATAAGGCGAGGAGTGCAACCTCTCCAATATCGGGGGAAGCCCATGTGGCATTTCAACGGGGAAGACAACGCCACCCGTTGCGGCCGTAAGGGTCCGGATTCCGCTGTTGCTTTGGCGAGGATATTATCCGATTTGTACAAAGGGGGAGAGGAGGAATTCCTCCGCATAAAAACGCGGGACGGATTCTCCATTTACAACCCTCCAGAGTGGGTAAGTTGCCATTCTTTTCCCAGCTTTGCTTACTCTAGCGTCCTTCCGCTGAGATTACTTGCTTCAATACTTCTGAGCAGGAACTGAGGAGGGCCGTAGAGGGAATCTTCAGCCCCTCCCCGCAACCAGAGGACCCTGGAAGGGCCCTAGATTCGGGACTCAAGGTAGACCCGGATATTACAGTGGAGCTTGTCAACGGGGTATTTTATCAGGCAAGCTGGGATGGCGCCCTAGTGGCCATTACGGCCGACTACCCTGGACTACTCCCCGCATCGCGTGTAAGCTGGGCTAAAAAACCCTATCCTCCGAAGAGGATTCCCCCAGGTATTGTAATTTACCCTTGAGGCGTCGTTCTATTTGCAGAAACGACGGCCCGAGTGAAGGGCCGAGCCCTTAGGGACTCGTCAACCACGGGCGTCCGGATCGGGCAGGCTCAAGAGGAAGGCGGTGAGGGTTGACACACCTCTACAGAGGTAAAGTAATGACCTGCCCTGCAATTTACAGAGTTTGAAATATGACCGCGCCCTTTGTGTCTGGCAGGAAGAGGAATAACCGGACTATATCCGGGGACCCCACCAATCACGCCTCCACCAGCTGGGTTCCAGAACCGGCTTCGGGAGTGGAGGCGGACACGGGGCCAACATCGCATAGCCCCCAGACGAAGGATGCGGATATGTGTTCAGCCACGAACTCCGAAGTGGAGAGCGCCATGAATCACCAGCGCCGGAGGGCCATGCTTCGGAACAACATCTTTTTCGAAGAGGCTTTTAATGCCTTCAATTCGGCGGACGCGTATGTCCGAGCTGCTCGAGGCGGGCTTGCCCAAGTGACAAACCAGTATACCAAAGACATACGGGTAAGAAATTTTGATAAGTATGTATAGTAGTAGCCCCTGAGACTTGGAATAGTTGGGACAACTGTTTGAAGGATCAATCTATGCACAGGTCCTTGTGGACAAGAACGAACAATTGGCGCGGGAGCTGGAGGCATGCAAAGCCCAGTTGACTGATGCGGTGGCCAAGTTAGAGGGATCCCGAAGGGCCCCCTCTGGTAATAATTGTTTCAATTATACGCAGATGTATCAATTAGTAAATGGCTGGTGCGGTTAGTCTAACAGAAGATTCTGCAGACAATCCCGGGGTGAATCCGGAGGGCGTAATGGGTGACGATTCGCATCTCCAACAGCAGCCAAAGGCACGCGAGCGCGTTCTTACGCAGGTGACCCGAGAGAAGAATAAGCTACAAGATGCCAATATCCGTCTGGACGTGGAATTAAAGGACGTGCGCGCTCAACTGGCGGACTCCGTGAAGGAGAACAAAAAGCTTCGACGCAACATTTATGGTAAGAGCTCAAGCGAACTGTGTGATAGTTCGGCGAGAAAGTCTCAATGAAATTTTTTGCCTGCAGGAATGTTAACGGGTCGCCTTCAAGAGGAGATGCCCTCATCTACAGGTGATTTGCTGCAAGAACTTTCGCAGTTGCACGAGAATGCTCGGCAGGTGATGCACGGCATTGCTTAGGCCTTGTGGCCATCGAGCCTCCTGCCAAATGGCATGGGGGAGCTTGCGGACCTGCTTCAAGGAGCCTGGCGGTGCTTCCGTCTGTGGAAGATATCAGCATGCCGACAAGGAGCAAGAGAAACCTGGGCAATGGTGAAGACGCGCTACACCAAGCTGGACCCGAACCACATGGTCGAAGTAGGACCGGCGGGGCCGGATGGGCAAGAAATTCCCGTGAGTCTGGTATATGACCAGGTAGCGCTAGCCGCTAAGTGTTCTCAGCAAGATTGTAGGCTAGACAGCCTATTAGATGGTATAGAGGAGGAGTATAGTCAGTCTCAGTGACTTTGTAATTTAATTGGCATAAACAGCCCCTAGCCGGATTGAAATCATTTGTCGTGGCGAACCTTTTCGAACCTTTTCGCTTCAGCCCCCGGACCCTATAGTCCGGGGTGTGTCCGAATACCCGCTCGGTTATACAAGAACTGGGGTATGCATGGAGACCAGGCGTAGGGGTCATAAGTGCTTGAACAGACAAGTACCCAACTAGTTATGTTATATTGCATGGATAGCAAGAAACATCTTCCAGGGAGAATAGTTCCGTTAGGGGTTCCTTTCCCTGGGTATGCATGTGTCAATGCACATGTCCGGACTGCGAACTATGGCGTAGGATAAAAAGCTTCTGGGGTTTTTTGTAACCAACAAATACATCCTTTGTTCACTGATCGAATATTCTCTTAAGGAAACTAGCTTTCGGCTTCACCCAGTCTGAGGTACACATCCGGCTTAACCGGTAGTAACAATCGCAGAGGTGCTCCCCTTATGCCCTAGCCGAATTAACGGGAACGTAGGGCATAAACACAAGAGCCAGGCAACCCATCTTGGCCACATCTTAAGTCATATCGATGCATAAAATAGTGAAGAAAGGCACATATGGAAAAGGAACGCATATGCGATGGGCAAAAAGCCATTTAAAGTAATTATGTCTAGCTTCCGAATAGGAAGCCCTCAGGTATAGCTTACACACATAGTACGGCCGGAATGATCCGGTAACCCGTACTGTATTAAATACTTTGTGTGAGGAGAGAAGGAAAAAAGAAAAAAGAAAAAGTCGAGAAAGGAGAGGAAAAGAGGTGGAGCATAATTAAAAAGGAGGGGTGAGGAGACGAACACTGAGTTCGGCGTTAGGCGTAGAATCTCCGGAGTCTGGCCGCGTTCCATGGGTTCGGCTCAAGTCTGTTATCGGATGCATTACATAGACGGTACGCTCCTCCGGTGAGAACTTTGTCAATGACAAAGGGACTTTCCCACTTGGGTTTGAGTTTGTCCTTCTTCTTCTCCGGTAGGCGTAGAATGAGTTCGCCAATATTGTAAGTTTTGGACCGCACTTCTCTGCTTTGATATCGTCGAGCCTGCTGCTGATAAAATGCGGAACGGGCTTTTGCGACATCGCGCTCCTCCTCCAGGGCATCCAAGTTATCCTGCCGATCTAACTCGGCTTCCTTCTCTACGTACATGTGTACGCATGGCGAATCATGTATTATGTCGCAGGGTAGTATTGCTTCCGCACCGTACACCATAAAAAATGGTGTATATCTGGTGGTTCGATTCGGTGTGGTCCGCAGCCCCCAGAGTACGGAGTCTAGCTCCTCTACCTAGTGCATATCCGAATCTGTTAAAGATCGCAGTAGTCTGGGTTTTATGCCGCTCATGATGAGACCATTTGCGCGTTCGACCTGGCCGTTTGTTTGGGGGTGGTAGACGGAAGCGTAGTCGAGCTTAATGCCCATTTTGCCGCACCAAGTTTTCACTTCATCGGCTGTGAAATTTGAGCCATTGTCAGCGATGATGCTATGGGGGACACCGTACCGATGTACGACCCCAGATATGAAGTCTATTACTGGTCCGGATTCGGCCGTTTTAACTGGTTTGGCTTCGATCCATTTGGTGAATTTGTCCACCATGACCAGCAAGTATTTTTTTCTTATGGCTTCCCCCTTTAAGAGGTCCGACCATATCCAGCCCCCAGACCGCGAAGGGCCAGGTTATGGGGATTGTTTGGAGAGTGGTGGGGGGCATATGACTCTGATTGGCGAAGAGCTGGTAGCCGACGCAATTTGGATAAGGTCCTGTGTATCTGCTCGGGCCGTCAGCCAATAGAAGACTGTACGGAAGGCTTTGCTGACTAGTGCTCGAGCTGCGGCATGGTGTCCGCCCAGTCTGGCATGGATTTCAGCTAGGATTTGCCACCCTTCCTCTTCGGAGATGCACCTTTGGAGCACTCCGGTCGCGCTTTTCTTGTAGAGTTCCCCTTCGTGGACTTTGTAAGCTTTAGAACACCGGACTATGCAGTGTGCTTCGTTTTGGTCTTCGGGGAGCTCCTGCCTATTTAGGTAGGCCAAGAAAGGCTCAGTCCACGGGGCGATTACGGCCATGGTTTCATGGGCTGAAGATGTTATTTCGGTGGCAGAGCCTCCGATTGTGTCTGATGGTTCGGAGTCTGGGGTGTATTCGGATCCGTGCTGGTATTGCCGGACTCCCCTTCCCATACTACGGATGGCTTGAACAGCCTTTCCAGGAATATATTGGGTGGGACAGGGTCGCGTTTAGCGCCGATGCGGGCGAGGACGTCCGCCGCTTGGTTGTTTTCTCGAGCCACATGGTGGAATTCGAGCCCCTCGAACCGAGCTGGCATTTTGAGGACAGCATTATGATAGGCCGCCATTTTCAGATCCTTGGCGTCAAAGTCTCCATTTATTTGTGATATTGCGAGGTTCGAATCCCCGCGCACTTCCAAGCGTTGGATGCCCATAGAGACTGCCATCCGAAGACCATGCAATGGAGCCTCATATTCGGCTGCATTGTTGGAGTCTGTGTACAATATTTGTAGGACGTATTGGACCGTGTCCCCGGTGGGAGATGTTAGGACTACCCCTGCTCCCAGTCCGGCCAGCATTTTGGAGCCGTCAAAGTGCATGATCCAGTTAGAGTATGTGTCGTACTCTTTAGGGAGTTCGGCTTCTGTCCATTCAGCGACAAAGTCAGCCAGTACTTGCGACTTGATGGCTCGCCGTGGTTTGTATATTATGTCGAAAGGGAGAAGCTCGATAGCCCATTTAGTGATCTGGCCCATGGCGTCGCGGTTGTTAATTATGTCATTGAGTGGTACTTCGGAGGCCACGGTAACCGAACACTCTTGAAAGTAGTGCCTTAGCTTCCGAGATGCCATGAAGACCGCGCATGCTATTTTTTGATAGTGTGGGTATCGGGATTTGCATGGGGTGAGGACCGTGGATACGTAATAAACCGGCTTTTGAAGTGGGAATTTGTATCCGTTCACCTCTCGTTCGACAACGAGCACTGCGCTTACCACTTGATGTGTTGCAGCTATGTATAGTAGCATAGGTTTGCCTATGTTTGGCGCTGTTAGGACTGGATTACTGGCCAATAAGGTCTTTATCTCATCGAGTCCAGCCGCGGCTGCATCCGTCCATACAAAGTGTTCGGTGCGCCGAAGAAGGCGGTAAAGAGGCAATGCCTTTTCTCCTAGCCTCGATATAAAGCGGCTCAAAGCGGACACGCATCCAGCTAGCTTCTGGATGTGCTTGAGGTCTGTTGGTATAGCCAACTGTGACAGAGCTCGGATTTTTGCTGGATTTGCTTAGATTCCTCTATGGGAAACAATGAAGCCCAGCAGCTTCCCCGAGGGGACACCGAAAACGCATTTTTCCGGATTTAACTTGATTTCGTATGTCCGGAGGTTATCGAATGTAAGCCTCAAGTCATCTATTAGGGTTTCGATGTGTCTAATTTTTAAGACTACGTCGTCCACATATGCTTCCACTGTTTTGCCAATTTGTTTTTCCGGGCATGTTTGAATCATGCGTTGATAGGTTGCGCCGGCATTCTTGAGCCCGAAAGGCATAGTGTTGAAGCAAAAAGGGCCACATGGCGTTATAAAAGATGTTGCAGCTTGGTCAGACTCTGTCATCTTTATTTGATGATATCCGGAGTATGCGTCGAGAAAACACAGTGAGTCGTGTCCAGCTGTGGCGTCAATGATTTGATCGATGCGAGGGAGGGGAAAGGGATCCTTGGGGCAGGCCTTGTTGAGGTCTTTGAAGTCGACGCATAAGAGCCAAGATTTGTCCTTTTTTGGTACCATTACCAAATTTGCCAGCCAATCCGGATGTTTAATATCTCTGATGAATCCGGCCTCAAGCAGCTTGGCTAGCTCTTCCCCCATGGCTTGCCGTTTGGGTTCTGAAAACCGCATTAGGGTTTGTTTGACCGGTTTGTATCCCTTCGGTATATTGAGGCTGTGTTCGCCAGCCGACGTGGGATGCCTGGCATGTTCGAAGGGTGCTAGGCGAAAATGTCCCAATTCTCGTGTAAGAAATCTCGCAGTGCGGCGTCCATAACGAGGCTCAACTGTGTCCCGATGGATGCTATCTTGGCGGGGTCCGTTGGGTGGACTTGGAACTTAACTATCTCGTCTGCAGGTTTAAATGAGGTGGACTTGGGTCGTTTGTCGAGTATCAAATCGTCCCTGTATATGGTGGCCCGCAGTGTCGTTAACTCTTCGGCCGCTAGGGCTTCAGATAGTGCTTCCAGGGGTAGTGCTGCAGTTTTGTTTTCAGCGCGAAGTGCGACGTCCGGATTACTGGCTAGAGTGATGATTCCGTTTGGCCCGGGCATTTTAAGCTTCATGTACCCGTAATGGGGCACAGCTTGAAAGCTTGCAAACGTGTCTTGCCCTAGAAGGGTGTGGTATCCGCTGCTAAAGGGAGCCACTTGGAATGTGATTTCTTCGGAGCTGTAATTCTCCGCGGTGCCGAATACTACATCAAATGTGATTTTTCCCGTGCACCGCGCTTCCCGAGTAGGGATGATTCCCCTGAAGGTGGTATCACTTTGCTCAATGGGGGCCCTTATCAATTTCCATTTTATTGAGTGTTTCTTCATAGATCAAGTTTAACCCGCTTTCGCCGTCCATGAGTACTTTGGTGAGCCGAAAGCCGTCCATGATTGGGCTGAGGACCAAAGCGGCCGGTGCCCGGACAGTCTGAAATCGAGGTTCATCACTGGCGTTGAAAGTTATGGCAGTGTCGTTCCAGGGGTTTATCTTTGCCACATGGCAAATTTCTGCAGAGCTTCGATGAGCCCGCTTGCGCCTGTTGTTCGAGGCAAAAGTCTCAAAGACTGTTAGTACCGTATTGTGTCCGCTGGCAGGATGTTGTTCCGCTTTATGGCTTGCAAGAAGATCCTCGCCACTTTTTTCCACCTGCCGGAGTATCCAACATGCCCTAAGGCTATGAGTTGGCATTGTATCCGGAGTACTGTGGAGCTTACATGGCCCGTCGAGCCATTCCTCCAATACGGATCCCTGCCCTGGGGTGGGCCTTGGTTTCTTAGGGATTGGATCGGACGGCTTACGAGAGTTCGTCCGTTTAGTTCGGACAAAGGTCTTGGTGAGAGCAGTACTATCCCAAAATTCCGTTCGGGTCTTCCAAGCGCTCTCCATCGCACAGTACTTCCGTACTATGTTTCTTAAGTCCACGAAGCGTACTATGTCACGGCAGCTTATAGCATTAAGGAGCCCTTCGTCCGTGCATTTTTTGCAGAAGAGTGAGACCATGTTCTCCTCGCGGCAGTCCTTGACCTTATTAAGTGCATGGAGGAATCTGGCCCAGTAATGGTGTACCATCTCCTGGGGCTCTTGCCTGATGCGGGAGAGATAGTTTAAGTCCAGGTAGGTGTTGCTAGCGGAATCCAAATTTTGATCCGATCTAACACCCAAGGGCGCGGGCAATTGCAAGCTTAACAGCTCGGAATCCGGGATACCGCCCAGTTCCTTTGGCCCGGTGCCCGATTCTAAGTCCGGGGCCTGGGTCGTGCTTTCCTTTGAGTAGGTTTTCGGCTCAAGGAGTTCGGCAATCCGAACATATTTCATCCTCAAAGTTGAGGGACAATCTGCGTGTGGTTCCTCCACTATCGCTCCCTCATGGGTGGCTGGCGGGGACCTGATGTCCCTTCGGTCGGGTTTAAGCCCAATCCGGTCATAGTTTGTAGCGACTCCCAGAGCGGCGATGTGATCCAAGAGTTCATTAAGGGAGGAGAGCTCCATTGGGTCCATCTATTCGGCAAGTTCCGAACTGACGCGAAGGTTATGATTGATGACCCGAGAGGCCATCATCGGTGCAACCGCCGATGGGGCGGCCATAATAAAGCCGCCGAGTCGGAGCGTCTGGCCTAGCCAGAGCTCCCTCCGAAGTAATGTCATCCTTGACGATGAGACGAGCCATCGAGCCTGACAGCGACGACACAGAGGAACTCTCAATGAAAGCACTAACGTCGGTGTCAAAACCGGTGGATCTCGAGTAGGGGGTCCCGATCTGTGCGTCAAGGCTGATGGTAACAGGAAGCGAGGGACACAGATGTTTACCCAGGTTTGGGCCCTCTCGATGGAGGTAAATCCCTACTTCCTGCTTGATTAATATTGATGATATGGGTAGTACAAGAGTAGATCTACCACGAGATCGTAGAGGCCACCCCTAAGAGCTAGCCTATGATGGTATGAATGTAATTGTGATCGGCCTTCTAAGGACCAACCTCTCCGGTTTATACAGACACCGGAGAGAGCTAGGGTTTACATGGAGTCGGTTACAAGGAAGGAAATATAATATCCGGATCGCCAAGCTTGCCTCCCACGCAAAGGAGAGTCCCATCCGGACACGGGCCGAAGTCTTGAGTCTTGTGTCTTCACGCTTCAATAGTCCGGACGTTGTACATAGTCCGACTGTCCGGATACCCCCTAATCCAGGACTCCCTCACCACCCACTTCATAGCCACTGTCGATGACATAACAGACATGCTTGACTTCGATTCCGATGACACCGACAGTATGGACGTCGGTGCAGGGGACGATTTGGAACCACCGCCCACGGGGCGCTGGACTGCCACCTCATCATACGATATATACATGGTGGACACGCCTAAGGAGGACGATGGCGACAAAAAAGACACAACGGAGGATAAAACCCCCAGACAAAAGCCAAAAAGACAGCGCGGACGCCGCTCTAAGTCCAGCCACAGTAAAATTAGCGATAACAGCGCTAGAAAGATCGACACCCCAGTCAACTCCAAAGGTAACAACGATCATATGGACCCAGCGATGGAGCAGGATGAGCCAGGTCACGCCGAACACAGCCCAGAGCAGACGCCCGATCACAGTGATCCCGAGGGCTGAACTCATCAACCTGCCTCGGGAGAGGAGCGCAGTCCGGACGACGATGCATTCATCATCCCGAAAAAATGTTTGGAACGAGATAACCTCCACAGAAGGCTTATGGCCACTGCAAGAAGTCTAAAGATGCAGAAGCAAAGGCTTAAGGCCGCGTAGGAAACGCTCAACCGTAGATGGAATAAAGTGCTAGACACTAAAGAAAAATACGGCGACGATCGCCACACAAAGAGCTATCCAAAGCGCAAGCTGCTGCCAGAATTCGACGATAAGGCCATTCCGCCGAAGAACAATACGGCCGGTAGGACGGACCAACCACTTCATGACCGCAACAGAGCAGCTACTGACGCTGCACACGATTTACATGAGCTCCTGGACAAAAAGGCCGGCGCTACGAGGTCCATCTATGGATCTAGAGGACACGCTCCGGTGCAAGATTATGGTCACCAAAACGATCAGACTGATCGAATACCAGTTCGGAATCAGCACCGGACACAACAACAGTCGACAGCATGCCACGACATGTCCAGATACAGAGGGTCTACTCATCCTGTGTGCTTCACCGAAGAGGTACTGGACCACGAATTTCCACAGGGTTTTAAACCCGTGAACATAGAGGCATATGAAGGAACGACAGACCCCGGGGTCTGGATTGAGGATTTTATCCTGCATATTCACATGGCTCGTGGGGACGACCTCCACGCCATCAAATACCTTCCCCTCAAGTTGAAGGGACCAGCTCGGCACTGGTTGAAAAGCCTCCCCGAAAATTCAATCGGAAGTTGGGAGGAACTTGAGGACGCTTTCAGGGCCAATTTTCAAGGAACCTATGTCCGACCTCCGGACGCTGACGATTTAAGTCACATAATTCAACAGCCCGGAGAGTCCGCCCGCAAGTTTTGGAATAGATTCCTCACTAAGAAGAAATCAAATTGTCGATTGTCCGGATGCTGAAGCCCTAGCGTCCTTCAAGCACAGTATCCGGGATGAGTGGCTCGCCAGACACCTCGTCCAAGAAAAGCCGAGGACAATGGCAGCCTTAACAAGCCTTATGACCCGCTTTTGCGCGGGTGAAGACAGCTGGTTGGCCCGTAGAGGCACCAGCGACCCAGGCACATCCGAAATCAGGGATGGCAACGAGAAGCCATGGCGCAATAAAAACAAGCATCGAAACAAGGAAGAAAGTCCGGACAACATAGTGGTCAACGCCGGATTCAGGGGCTCTCGACCTGGTCAACAAAGGAAGCCATTTAAAGGCAGCAAAGAGGGACCGTCCGGCCTGAACAAAGTCCAGGACAGACTGTGCCAAATTCATGGCACCCCCGAAAAACCTGCGAACCACACTCATAGAGAATGTTGGGTCTTTAAGCAGGCCGGCAAGTTAAATGCCAAACACAAGGATGAGCCTCGCGAGCCGAACACTAGGGACCGAAAAAATTCCCACCAGAGGTAAAAACAGTAAACATGATCTACGCGACTCACATACCCAAAAGAAGGCGCAAACGCGCACTCAGAGAAGCATACGCTATAGAGCCCGTCGCCCTCAAGCTCAATGATGTCTACTACACAACCTTCTTCTTGTAGACGTTGTTGGGCCTGCAAGTGCACAGGTTTGTAGGACAGTAGCATATTTCCCTCAAGTGGATGACCTAAGGTTTATCAATCCGTAGGAGGCGTAGGATGAAGATGGTCTCTCTCAAACAACCCTGCAACCAAATAACAAAGAGTCTCTTGTGTCCCCAACACACCCAATACAATGGTAAATTGTATAGGTGCACTAGTTCGGCGAAGAGATGGTGATACAAGTGCAATATAGATGGTAGATATAGGTTTTTGTAATCTGAAATAATAAAAACAGCAAGGTAACTAATGGTAAAAGTGAGCGTAAACGGTATTGCAATGATAGGAAACAAGGCATAGGGTTCGTACTTTCACTAGTGCAAGTTCTCTCAACAATAATAACATAGATAGATCATATAAAAATCCCTCAACATGCAACAAAGAGTCACTCCAAAGCCACTAATAGTGGAGAAAAAACAAAGAGATTATGGTAGGGTACGAAACCACCTCAAAGTTATTCTTTCAGATCAATCTATTCAAGAATTCGTACTAGAGTAACACCTTAAGACACAAATCAACCAAAAACCTAACGTCACCTCAAGTATCCGTGGGCATGATTATACGATATGCATCACACAATATCAGATTCATCCAACCAACACAAAGTACTTCAAAGAGTGCCCCAAAGTCTCTACAGGAGAGTCAAGACGAAAACGTGTGCCAACCCCTATGCATAGGTTCATGGGCAAAACCCGCAAGTTGATCACCAAAACATACATCAAGTGGCACATGATATCCCATTGTCACCACAGATAAACACGGCAAGACATACATCAAGTGTTCTCAAATCCTTAAAGACTCAATCTGATAAGATAACTTCAAAGGGAAAACTCAATCCATTACAAGAGAGTAGAGGGGGGGAGAAACATCATAAGATCCAACTATAATAGCAAAGCTCGCGATACATCAAGATCGTGCCATAGAGAGAACACGAGAGAGAGAGAGAGAGATCAAACACATAGCTACTGGTACATACCCTCAGCCCCGAGGGTGAACTACTCCCTCCTCGTCATGGAGAGCGCTAGGATGATGAAGATGGCCACCGGTGATGGGTTCCCCCTCCGGCAGGGTGCCAGAACGGGCTCCCGAGAGGTTTTTGGTGGCTACAGAGGCTTGCGGTGGTGGAACTCCCGATCTATCTTGATATTCGATGGTTTTAGGGTATGTGGACTTATATAGGCAAAAGAAGTCGGTCGGGGGAGCCTCGACGGGCCCACGAGAGTGGAGGGCGCGCGCAGGCGGGTGGGCGTGCCCCCCTATCTCGTGCCTTCCTCGAAGCTTCCCTGGCTTGTACTCCAAGCTCCCTGGATTGCTTCTGTTCCAAAAATAACGCTCCCGAAGGTTTCATTCCGTTTGGACTCCATTTGATATTCCTTTTCTTCGAAACACTGAAATAGGCAAGAAAACAGCAATATGGGTTGGGCCTCCGGTTAATAAGTTAGTCCCAAAAATAATATAAAAGTGTATAATAAAGCCCATAATCATCCAAAACACATAATAATATAGCATGAATGCTTCATAAATTATAGATACGTTGGAGATGTATCACTCAACCCCTGGTCGGCCTGCCCGATCACCATTGATCACAAGGACTACCCGACTAGTATGCGGCACGAAGGATCGGCTGCCTTGGTGCTCGACCCAATAATCGATGGATACCATCTCACTCGTGTCCTCATGGACGGCGGCAGTAGTCTCAATCTAATATACCAGGACACTGTCCGCAGGATGGGGATAGACCCATCCAGAATCAGCCAAAGTAACACCACCTTTGAAGGGGTGATACCAGGCATTGAGCCCTGCTGCAGGGGCTCCCTCGTATTAGAGGTGACATTCGGTTCTCCAGACAACTTCAGAAGCGAAGAACTACTCTTCACCATCGCTCCCCTCCAAAGTGGTTATCATGCATTGCTCGGGAGAACGGCCTTCGCCCGCTTCAACGCAGTACCGCACTACGCCTACCTTAAACTCAAGATGTCCGATCCACGTGGCGTCATCACTGTTAACGGAAATACAGAGCGTTCCTTACGTGTGGAAGAGTATGTGGCGGCTCTAGCAGCCAGACACTAAGTGGCCTCTAATATAAGAACGCATGATCGGTCGTTAAGACCACGGACACGGTTAGACGAGTCCGGCACACCACCGTCGGTAACAGCCCAGATAAACCTGAGCTGGGTGCTATACATGTAATCCCATAGAGGACACGAGGGGCTACAAATATTCAATAAAGCCCACCTTTTGGCTTGACCTTATTAACAGGCCAATGTCTTACACTTCTACTATCCACTGATAATAACCAACTCTTCGCACGCTTATGTCATACTCTTTTACATGAGTTTTCCTTTTTACAGACACCATTCGTGTGATACCCTCCCAGGACACGGCACAACGGAGACAAAGGCACAGACGTGCAGCAGGGCCCCGCTCAAAGGTTTCTCTTTAGATTAAGCCCCTGTGTAAACCTTCTTTATCGTCTCTTGTTGCTTAACATCCCATGGGTACTCAATACACCCACAGGGGATACTGGCGTTATTGGCATTTCTCCATGACAGAATAATGCACGTACCTGGAAATACAGGGTTCATAATAAAGGGCGTTACCCAGCCCAGCATATGTTATAAAGTCCGAATACCCTCGGGAGTGTTCGGTGTCGCGAGTTTGGCCTTATATGCATCAGCTCCGAATCATGTCTTTGGTCAAATGTTGGGTTTGCCCTGCTCCTGGGTTTGTTGCCTTACGTCCCGTTTTTATCGGCTAAGGCGGCCAAAGGAGAACTACTGCGATTGTGCCCTGGTTATTTCGGATGAGCACCTCAGTAGAGAAAGCCAAAAACTGACTGTCATGATATAGCGAGAGACTGGTCAACCACTCGAGGACTCATCAGAATCTTTAGGGTTCCTCCGCATTAACGAAGGGCCGTTCCCCGGTCATGTACACACGTGCCCGTATCCGGATGCACGCGAAGGTACTAGGGGCTACATAGTAGCCCCACCGTCAAACTCCTATGGCTAAGTGAAAGTGTTAAAGCTATATAGTTCGGTTGCCTAGTTCGACATGCGATCACCTCATTAACGGACCAAGACGTTGGAGCAAGTGTGATTACACATCTTTTTGCGAACACCCCCGCATTGTATGCGTGGGGGCTGAAGCCAACGACTGCTAACTTTCAGGTTATATATACATCAAACGGCCGCACAGGAGGCACAATAACACTTTCGGGCGAAAGTATAAACATAGCCTCTATAATTAAAATACAATTGTTTTTACAACGGAACGATTTGTCACTCGAACATGACATTCTTCGAGCACTGAGCCTCTATTAAACGAGCACCTTCTGTTACCTGCTCCAAGTAGTGCTCGGCTGGATCCTGGCTTCTCGTCGAATTCTGGGTTGCAATGATGGTGGCCTCCATATCTGTCCAATATGTTTTAACACGGGCAAGAGCCATCCGCGCACCCTCTATGCATGACGACCTCTTCATGGCATCGATTCGTGATACGACACCAAGGAATTGTTGCACCAAACCAAAATAACTGTCCGGCTTCGGCCCCTTCGGCCATAGATGGTCTATTATAGACCTCATCGCAAGAACAGACAACCTATGGAGCTCGGCCACAGTGGCCATCCTTTCACTCAATGGCAACGGGCGCGTTGGAGCACTGAATTGCGACAAGAACAGCCTTTCCACTTCATTATCTTTTTGATCCTCGAAAAACTTGGCCACATCAGCCGTACACTTTGCCAGATCCGCATACGCGTCTGCAGGGCTCCAACGCCGATCCAGAGGAGCGTACTTTGGATCTAAGAACTTCATCTGCAACAAATAGGGGCTTCCAGCCGTGATTTCTCCAGCCTGTCGAAGCTCCTCCCGCGCATCCCTAATTTCGGAACGTGTCTCCTTGGCCGCATCAAGGGCCTTCTTCAGGTCAGCCGACTTCGCCTAATTCTCTTTCTCAAGGAGCTCATACCGGCCGGCGGCGTTTCAGCTCCACAGCCATCTCGGCTATTTTATCTTCGCTTCGGCGATGAGTAGCCTGCTCGACTCTCAACTCTTCGGCCGCCTTTAGGGCAGACGTATTGCTGGCCCGGGCTCGCTCCTTGGCTAGGGCAAGCTCCGCCCTCAGGGCCTCCACGGCAGCAGATCCGCCTGTAGGCGAAGCATATCACATTAACATTATGCTCCTCTTAAATATTTCCTATAAAAATAAGGAAAGCAGAGCACATACTTTGTGACTTGTTAAGCCGCTCGTTCACAAGTGTGATGTTGGCATCCATAACTTCAATCTGTCGCCTTAGTTCAGCGACTTCAACGGAACCGGTCAGCCACCGGAACCTTAGCCACCTGCGCATGAATACAGTGCGATCATTACTTATCAATGTGATCCTCCGTCTGCCGCTTAGGGCTGGCAACCAGAGTCTCGGGGGCTACTATCTATAAGGAGCACACCTAGCGCGTGCGCCACAACAAAAAAATTACATATTTCATTACATACCTCAAAGCCTTTGAGCAGGCTCGTAAAAGCTTCACTCAACTCGCTTGTGGCGGATGAAATCTTCTCAAGCACCATGCTCATTAATGAACAGTGATCCTCCGAGAGAGCAGCTTGCTCCAGAAGGCCCGTCATCGTGTCCGGCCGGTCGCCGAACTATGCCGGACCCTTCTTATCGCCCCCCGTGGGAGCCGAACGCTCCGGGCTCCAGGCGCCCAAAGTATCAGCTTCTAGCCTCGGCAAATCTGGACTCCTCCATGACAACACCTTGGGGTCGCCCTCCCCATGAGGTGGAGAGGCAGGTGGGGTTTCACTCTCCATCATCTCCGGAAGAAGATCCCCCGAAGACGAACTCTGTCGAGAAGAGCTGCTAGCCGGACTGCAAAGAATGGATCCTGGTTATTGTTCTCGGAGGAGGAAGCAGTAGCTTTGTTTTTATGATTAACTTACAGCTCGGCTGAGGGCTGGCCCATTTGCGGGCATGGCGCGGTGAGGACGCCCTCCAAGGCAGGGCCCCCTGGTGAAGTTTTCTTCCCTTGTCTAGGCACCTCTGTCTCCAAGTCTTTGGAGGCGGCCCTCTTCTTCCCGCGGGGGGAGGAGACCGTAGATTCCCCTCCCCGACTATCCTCCTTCGTGGAGGTAGTAATTCCCCCGGTTTGAATGTGCAATGTGTGAAGCTCTGCTTCTCTGTTCTTCCCTTCGTCTTTCCCCGAGGGCACTTGACTTAGCACATGACTAAGCATCCTGGCTATGGCAGGACTAGGCGAGCCTTAGGGAAGTGGTGCCGGACACCTACTTCTCTCCGCCTTGCTGAGCCAATCCTGGCCGCGGATGGTTTTCAGAATAATGTTATGATAAATATAAACGAAGTGTTCAGTTTCGGGGTTACTTACTTGGGTATCTGAGTGGTTGCAGCTCAGGCCCGCATCCTCGGTGGTGTCCAGACACTTTACTTGTGGTCCGAAGAATAACTTCCACATCCCTTCGAGCGTCATGCCGAAGAAGTGTTGAATCATCCGCGGACCTTCTGGGTTGAACTCCCACATCTGGAGAGGCTGACGTGTGCATGGCAAGATCCGTCGGACTAGCATTACCTGAATTACGTTGACAAGACTAATGTCCCTCTCAAGAAGCTCCCGAATGCGGTTCCGCAATGTTGGTACGTCATTGGCAGGCCCCCAGTCTAGTCCCACATTGGCGCATGACGCCAGTTGAGGCGAAGGGCCCGACCGGAAGTCGGGGGCATCCACCCACTTTGTGCCTCTGGGAGCCGTGACGTAAAACCACCTCCGCTACCATAGATCAGACACCTCCGGGAAGAATCCCTCTGGCCATGGGGCGTCGGCGTTTCTACTTATTACAGCGCCTCCGCACTTTGCGTGTCGCCCCTCAATCACCTTCGACTTTACATTGAAGGTCTTGAGCCATAAGCCAAAGTGCGTGGTGATGTGGAGGAAGGCTTCACACACAACGATGAACGACGAGATGTGAAGGATGGAGTCCGGAGCTAGATCATGAAAATCTAGCCCATAATAAAACATGAGCCCTCTCACAAAGGGATCAAGGGTGAAGCCTAAGCCACGGAGGAAGTGAGAAACAAATACGACGCTCTCGTTGGGCTCGGGAGTAGGGATGACCTGCCCTGGAGCAGGAAGCATGTGCTTGATGTCAGCGGTCAGATATCTGACCTCCCTAAGCTTCACAATGTCCTCCTCTGTGACAGAGGAGGCCATCCACCGACCTTGAAGGTTGGATCCAGACATGATTGAAGATCCGAGATGCCTAAGCTTGGGCTTCGGGTGTTGGAACTCGAGATGCAGAAAGGCGCGAGCGTGGTAGGAAAGAGGGATAGGCCTCGGCCCTCTATAAAGGGGGTGAATATCAAGCGTCCCCAGCATGACCGTCAGGGACTTGCCTAAAAACACGGAGTCATACCAACAGGCGTAGTGGGTTTGCCCGCACCCATATTGATGGGAATCCCGTAATAAGGGGAACACGATCTCTGCTTCGACGAGGCATGCCAATAGAACCACCTTGCAATGCATGTCATGCCAGGCCTAGAAAAACCGGTTTGTATTAAGCCAGGCCGCGGCGTAAGGGCACACCATGAAAAATTGTCAGCAGAGTAGATTTGTAAAGTGTTATGCTCCCTACAGGGGTGTGCGGAAATTATTTCACAGAGCCGGACACGATCCTGGATCTACTTTGGGGTATTCGAAGATGGAACCCGCCTTGCAATGCCGAAGACAATCTGCGCGCCGGACTCATTGTCATTGAAGCCTGGTTTAGGGGCTACTGAGGGAGTCCTGGATTAGGGGGTATCCGAACAGCCGGACTACATACTTTGGCCGGACTGTTGGACTATGAAGATACAAGACTCAAGACTTCGTCCCGTGTCCGGATGGGACTCTCCTTTGCGTGGAAGACAAGCTCGGTGATCCGGATGTTAGATCTCCTTCTTTGTAACCGACTCTGTGTAACCCTAGCACCCTCCGGTGTCTATATAAATCGGAGGGTTTTAGTCCGTAGGACAAGAACAATCATAATCATCATAGGCTAGCTTCTAGGGTTTAGCCTCTACGATCTCGTGGTAGATCTACTCTTGTAATACTCATATCATCAAGATCAATCAAGTAGGAAGTAGGGTTTTACCTCCATCGAGAGGGCCCGAACCTGGGTAAAACATCGTGTCCCCTGCCTCATGTTACCATTAGCCTTAGACGCACAGATCGGGATAGATCGGGACTCCCTACCCGAGATCCGTCGGTTTTGACACCGACACCCCACCTGTCCAGCAGTAACTCGCTATCAAATCACACAGCCCTACGTTTGTAGCAGCCTACTCCCTCATCTTCTCGCGTCTCTGTCGAACCGACTAGGCGGAACTGCCCCGCCTACCGCACAGGAAAAGCCCCGCCCTCGACTTTTAAATAGTACAATATACTAATTTTGTATCCATGGATTGCACCATGGAGAAAAGCCTCTAGAAAATGGTGGTACACATGTACGGAGTATACAGCACGCCCGTCGCGTTCGCGTCGCACCCCAGACAGTCAGTCGGTCTAGCACGCTGCTCTCTGAATGGAACGTGCGTCATATTGTGTTTGCACACACATGTGGGACTGCAATTGAGAACCGACCATAGGCACACTCCCCGGCCCCGCAAGTCGGGTGACTTAATAGAAGAGGGAGACGAGCGATAGTACTAGAGAAGTGTTGTACTACGTTGGTGCCTGGACGATCCCTGCAAGACACGGAAGATCAGTTCGTCCATGCATGTGAACAGACTCCAGCAGACACGCCTGGATTGGCTATCGTCTACATATCATGCAGGTTGTGTTGTACAGGTCTGTAGTTGTGGTGAGAAATCTAAAAAAATGTTTCTTGTCATCTTGCAAAATTAGGTGTCATGTGCTTCGGATCACTGCGAGGGTTAAACAGCGACAACTGAGTTTGGCTAGTCATTGGGGGCACATGCACGAAGACTACTCGGCTGCCATCTAGGTCAAGCCGGCTATGTTAGTTAGGACATCTATCAACGGACCCCTTTTCTACGAGTTTATCTTTAATTTGAGCTTTGTTCCTCGTCTAGTTTGTCCGTCGGGATTCATGTTGTCTCCTTTGGGCAGTGAGGTTATGATTTCTTATCATGTGGCACTTTTCGTGTTATATGTTATAATCTGGTGCTTCAGATCAAAATGACGACAACTGCGCCGCCGGGCCACGTGCATGAAGACTTCTCGACAGTCATTGACGAGGTCAAGCCGGCTCCGGTAGACAAAAGAAAACTAGTACTCCAATATATAGGCAGGAGCCTCTGCGCTTGCTTGCTAGTGTTGCTCTCTTCACACTGTCTCGTCCTCTCCAGATCTAAACACGACAGTGGTGGCCACTCTCTCTCTCTCTCTCTGCTCACCGTTGGTCATAGATCCAGCTGGATCCTCTCTGCCGGGGAAGGTGAGAAGGTGCAATGTTCACGCGGTCGTCCTTGGTGATGGCTCTTACCCACTGTTGGCGCGTCCCGATCAGCCTGCCTTGCCGTTCTCTCCCAAGCACCGCTGGCGAGGGAGGGCCTCCGACCCCTTCTTCCTCGCTGTCGTAGTGTGGGCAGATCCGGCCTCCCGCCGCCCACCTAGCGACATCCCGGCAACCATCAGGTATAACTTCCTTCGAAACCGGCCTTGCTCTACTTCCCGAGCTCCTAACGTCGTTGCATTTGTATCTTTTACTATTTCTCAGGCCCCCTCGTAGATAGGATCGATCGGCTATTCAAAAACCACCTATTTTTTTACGGTTAAGAGGTAAAACTAGTTCATGCATCCGAATCTAGTACTATTTGGTTCAAACAAGGAAGAAAGGGGGTGGGGTGGGGGAAGATTTGTTACCTGAATCTAGGACTTGGTCGAAAGAGGAAATAATGGGGGCAAAAAGTAGCAGAGACTGGCTATCCAACTCATCTCTAGGTCTAATAGGGAAATAAAGGGAAACGCAGTACAAACTCAATATAAACCCGATCTATTGGTTGAAAAAGGAAAGAAAGTAGGGACTGGGGGACAAGTCAATAGAGTAAGTCCAGCACTAGATTTGTGATACGTCTCCAACGTATCTATAATTTTTGATTGCTCCATGCTACTTTATCTACTGTTCTGGACTATATTGGGCTTTATTTTCCACTTTTATATTACTTTTGGGACTAACCTATTAACTGGAGGCCCAGCCCAGAATTGTTGCTTTTTGCCTTTTTTTAGTATTTCAAAGAAACAGAATATCAAACGGAGTCCAAACAGAATGAAACCTTCGGGATCGTGATTTTCCAACTGAATGTGATCCAGGAGACTTGGACCCTACTCCAAGCAGTGCCCGAGGAGGTCACGAGGGTGGAGGGCGCGCCCCCTACCTCGTGGGCCCCTCGGAGCTCCACCGACGTACTCCTTCCTCCTATATATACCTACGTATCCCCGAACAATCAGAATAGGAGCCAAAAACCTAATTCCACCGCCGCAACCTTCTGTATCCACGAGATCCCATCTTGGGGCCTATTCCGGAGCTCCGCCGGAGGGAGCATCCACCATGGAGGGCTTCTACATCATCACCATAGCCCCTCCGATGAAGTGTGAGTAGTTTACTTCAGACCTTCGGGTCCATAGCTAGTAGCTAGATGGCTTCTTCTCTCTTTTTGGATCTCAATACAATGTTCTCCCCCTCTCTCGTGGAGATCTATTCGATGTAATCTTCTTTTTGCGGTGTGTTTGTTGAGACCGATGAATTGTGGGTTTATGATCCAGTATTATCTATGGAAAATATTTGATTCTTCTCTGAATTCTTTTATGTATGATTGAGTTATCTTTGCAAGTCTCTTCGAATTATCCTTTTTGGTTTGGCCAACTAGATTGGTAGTTCTTGCAATGGGAGAAGTGCTTAGCTTTCGGTTCAATCTTGCGGTGTCCTTACCCAGTGACAGAAGGGGCAGCAAGGCACATATTGTATTGTTGCCATCGAGGATAACAAGATGGTTTTTTTATCATATTGCATGAATTTATCCCTCTACATCATGTCATCTTGCTTACGGCGTTACTCTGCTTTTACTTAATACTCTAGATGCATGCTGGATAGCGGTCGATGAGTGGAGTAATAGTAGTAGATGCAGAATCGTTTCGATCTACTTGTCTCGGACGTGATGCCTATATACATGATCATTGCCTAGATATACTCATAACAATGCTCAATTTTGTCAATTGCTCAACAGTAATTTGTTCACCCACGTAGAATATCTATGCTCTTGAGAGAAGCCACTAGTGAAACCTATGGCCCCCGGGTCTATTCTCATCATATCAATCTCTATCACTTTATTTACTTGCTTTGTTTTTACTTTTTACTTTGCATCTATCTATCAAAAATACCAAAAATATTATGTCTATCAGATCTCACTCTCGTAAGTGACCGTGAAGGGATTTACAACCCCTAAGCATTGGTTGCGAGTTGCTATCATTTTGTGTAGGTATGAGGGACTTGTGCGTGGTCTCCTACTGGATTGATACCTTGGTTCTCAAAAACTGAGGGAAATACTTACGCTACTTTGCTACATCATCCTCTCCTCTTCGAGGAAATCCAACGCAGTGCTCAAGAGGTAGCAAGAAGAATTTCTGGCGCCGTTGCCGGGAAGGCTCATGCAAGCAAGTCAACCATACAAAGTACCCATCGCAATCCCTATCTCTCGCATTACATTATTTGCCATTTGCCTCTCGTTTTCCTCTCCCCCACTTCACCCTTGCCGTTTTATTTGCCCTCTCTTTCCCAATCTCCTCCTCTCTTTCCTGTTTGCCTTTTCTCGTTGCCTTTCTGCTTGCTCGTGTGTTAGTTTGCCTATTTGTTGCGATGGCTCTACCTAGATTTGGTGACCTTCACCTTAAAAGGCTCGAGGACATCGAAAGCAATGTTAGAAAGTTTATGGTTTTCCAATTTGAGCACAATAATTTCTTTAGAAACGAACTTAAGGAACAAAAAAGTTTTATGAGCTTTATGAATAAAGAACTCGATGATATGTCTAAAGAATTTGATGGTATAAGGGCCCAAATTGCTCGTCTTGAAAAGATGACCGCTGAAATTTCGGATATGCAAGCTACCTTAGTCAATAAGATGGCCGCTAAACCGAATTCCTATGAAAATCAAGATGAAGATCTAAAAATTATTGATGTGTCCCCCATTAAATCTTTGTTTTGCAATGTGAATCTTGATGAATCTGAAGATTATCATCCTTTACCTAGAAGGCGTTCTAAGAATTCAGAGTTTCTAGATCTTGATGATGAAATTGATGAAAGTGGGATTGAAATAAATAAAAACCGTGATGTTGCTAAACCCACTATTTTGGATCTCAAGGAATTTAATTATGAAAATTGCTCTTTGATTGGTTGTATTTCCTTTTTGCAATCCGTGCTAGATTCTCCTCATGCTTATAGTCAAAATAAGGCCTTTACCGAACATATTGTTGATGCTTTGATGCAATCTTATGAAGAAAAACTTGAGTTGAAAGTTTCTATCCCTAGAAAACTCTATGATGAGTGGGAACCTACTATTAAAATTAAAATTAAAAATTTTGAGTTTCATGCTTTGTGTGATTTGGGTGCTAGTGTCTCTACTATACCCAAAACTTTATGTGATTTGATAGATTTCCGTGATTTTGATGATTGCTCTCTAAACTTGCATCTTGCGGATTCCACTATTAAAAAATCTATGGGAAGAATTAATTATGTTCTTATTGTTTCAAATAGGAATTATGTGCCCGTAGATTTTATCGTTCTTGATATAGATTGCAATCCTTCATTTCCTATTATTCTTGGTAGACCTTTCCTTAGAACGATTAGTGCAATTATTGATATGAAGGAAGAGAATATTAGATTCCAATTTCCCTTAAAGAAGGGTATGAACATTTCCCTAGAAAGAAAATAAAATTACCATATGAATCTATCATGAGAGCCACTTATGGATTTCCTACCAAAGATGGCAATACCTAGATCTATCCTTGCTTTTATGCCTAGCTAGGGGCGTTAAACGATAGCGCTTGTTGGGAGGCAACCCAATTTTATTTTGTGTTTTGTGTTTTTTGTTTTTGCTTCTGTTTAGGAATAAATAATCCATCTACCTTCTGTATGGGTATGGTTTTATGTTTTAGTTAGTGTTTGTGCCAAGTAGAACCTATAGGATAACCTACGATGATAGTTGATTTGATTCTGCTGAAAAACAGAAACTTTTCACGCACGAATTTAGTTATGATAAATCACAGGAACGTGATTTTGCGTTGATTCTTTTTGATGCTGATCAATACACAAACTGTACAGGACTTCCTATTTTGGTAGAATTTTTAGAGTTCCAGAAGTTTGCATTAGTTTCAGATTTCTACAGACTGTTCTGTTTTTGACAGATTCTGTTTTTCGTGTGTTGTTTGCTTATTTTGATGAATCTATGGCTAGTAAATTAGTTTATAACCCATAGAGAAGTTGGAATACAGTAGGTTTAACACCAATATACATAAAGAATGAGTTCATTACAGTACCTTGAAGTAGTCTTTTGTTTTCTTTCTCTAACAGAGCTCACGAGATTTCTGTTGAGTTTTGTGTTGTGAAGTTTTCAAGTTTTGGGTGAATTCTTTTGATGGATTATGGAACAAGGAGTGGCAAGAGCCTAAGCTTGGGCATGCCCATGGCACCCCCAAGATAATCCAAGGAAACCAAAAAGTCAAAGCTTGGGGATGCCCCGGAAGGCATCCCCTCTTTCGTCCACTTCCATCGGTAATTTACTTGGAGCTATATTTTTATTCACCAACATGATATGTGTTTTGCTTGGAGCGTCTTGTATTATTTGTGTCTTTGCTTGTTAGTCTACCACAATCATCCTTGCTGTACACATCTTTTGAGAGAGCCATACATGAATTGGAATTTGCTAGAATACTCTATGTGCTTCACTTATATCTTTTGAGCTTGATAGTTTTGCTCATAGCGCTTCACTTATATCTTTTGAGCGTGATAATTTTTGCTCTAGTGCTTCACTTAGATCTTTTTGAGCATGGTGGTGGATTTTTTTTAAAGAAACTATTGATCTCTCATGCTTCACTTAGATTATTTTGAGAGTCTTTAATAGCATGGTAATTTGCTTAATGTTAATATACTTGGTATTCAAGATATGTGAAACTTTCTTTTGAGTGAATTGAATACTAAGATAAGTTTGATGCTTGATAATTGTTTTGAGATATGGAGGTGATAATATCAAAGTCGTGCTAGTTGGGTGATTATGAATTTGAGAAATACTTGTGTTGAAGTTTGCAAGTCCCGTAGCATGCACGTATGGTTAAAGTTGTGTAACAAATTTGAAACATGAAGTGTACCTGGCTTGTGCATCCTTATGAGTGGCGGTCGGGGACGAGCGATGGTCTTTTCCTACCAATCTATCCCCCTAGGAGCATGCGCGTAGTACTTGAATTTTTGATGACTTCTAAATTTTTGCAATAAGTATATGAGTTCTTTTGACTAATGTTGAGTCCATGGATTATACGCACTTTCACCTTTCCACCTTTGCTAGCCTCTTCGGTACCGTGCATTGCCCTTTCTCACCTTGAGTTGGCGCAAACTTCGCCGGTACATCCAAACCCCGTGATACGATTTACTCTATCACACATAAACCTCCTTATATCTTCCTCAAAACAGCCACCATAC
Source organism: Triticum timopheevii (assembly GCA_963921465.1). Classification (NCBI taxonomy): domain Eukaryota; kingdom Viridiplantae; phylum Streptophyta; class Magnoliopsida; order Poales; family Poaceae; genus Triticum; species Triticum timopheevii. Next base: position 446,378,093 of record OY997272.1, read on the forward strand.
CTACCTATCATGGCATTCCCATAGCCATTCCGAGATATATTGCCATGCAACTTCCACCATCATCATCATGACATACATTACTTTTGTCATATTTCCATTGCATGATCTTGTAGTTGACATCGTATTTGTGGCAAAGCCACCATGCATTATTTTCCATACATGTCACTCTTGATTCATTGCACCATCCCGGTACACCGCCGGAGGCATTCATATAGAGTCATATCTTGTTCTAAGTTTCGAGTTGTAATCCTTGTGTTGTAATCAATAGAAGTGTGATGATCATCATTATTAGAGCATTGCCCAAATAAAAAAAGAGAAAGGCCAAAAGAAAAAAAAAGGCCCAAAAAAGAAAAAAAAAGAAAATTAAAAAGGGCAATGCTACTATCTCTTTTTCCACACTTGTGCTTCAAAGTAGCACCTTGTTCTTTATGTAGTGAGTCTCATATATTGTGCTTCAAAGTAGCACCTTGTTCCTCATGTAGTGAGTCTCATAAGTTGTCTTTTTATACTAGTGGGAATTTTTCATTATAGAACTTGGCTTGTATATTCCTACAATGGGCTTCCTCAAATGCCCTAGGTCTTCGTGAGCAAGCGAGTTGGATGCACACCCACTAGTTTTGTTTTGTTGAGCATTCATAGCTCTAGTGCATCCGTTGCATGGCAATCCCTACTCCTCATGTTGACATCAATTGATGGGCATCTCCATAGCCTGTTGATTAGCCTCATCAATGTGAGACTTTCTCCTTTTTTGTCTTCTCCACACAATCCCCATCATCATATTCTATTCCACCCATAGTGCTATATCCATGGCTCACGCTCATGTATTGCATGAAGGTTGAAAAAGTTTGAGATTATTTAAGTATGAAACAATTGCTTGGCTTGTCATCGGAGGTATAGAAGTTGGGAACATCTTTGTGTGACGAAAATGAAGCATAGCCTAACTATATGATTTTGTAGGGATAAACTTTCTTTTGCCATGTTATTTTGAGAAGACATGATTGCTTTGATTAGTATGCTTGAAGTATTATTATTTTTGTGTCAATATGAACTTTTGTCTTGAATCTTTCAGATCTGAATATTCATATCACAATTAAGAAGATTTACATTGAAATTATGCCAAAGTATCACTCCGCATCAAAAATTCTTTTTTATCATTTACCTACTCGAGGACAAGCAGGAATTAAGCTTGGGGATGCCTGATACGTCTCCAACATATCTATAATTTTTGATTGCTCCATGCTACTTTATCTACTGTTTTGGACTATATTGGGCTTTATTTTCCACTTTTATATTACTTTTGGGACTAACCTATTAATCGGAGGCCTAGCCCAGAATTGCTGTTTTTTGCCTTTTTCAGTATTTCGAAGAAACAGAATATCAAACGGAGTCCAAACGGAATGAAACCTTCGGGATCGTGATTTTCCAACCGAACGTGATCCAGGAGACTTGGACCCTACTCCAAGCAGTGCCCGAGGAGGTCACGAGGGTGGAGGGTGCGCCCCCCTAGGCGTGCCCCCTACCTCGTGGGCCCCTCGGAGCTCCACCGACGTACTCCTTCCTCCTATATATACCTACGTATCCCCGAACAATCAGAATAGGAGCCAAAAACCTAATTCCACCGCCGCAACCTTCTGTATCCACGAGATCCCATCTTGGGGCCTGTTCTGAAGCTCCACCGGAGGGGGCATCCACCATGGAGGGCTTCTACATCATCACCATAGCCCCTCCGATGAAGTGTGAGTAGTTTACTTCAGACCTTCGGGTCCATAGCTAGTAGCTAGATGGCTTCTTCTCTCTTTTTGGATCTCAATACAATGTTCTCCCCCTCTCTCGTGGAGATCTATTCGATGTAATCTTCTTTTTGCGGTGTGTTTGTTGAGACTGATGAATTGTGGGTTTATGATCCAGTATTATCTATGGAAAATATTTGATTCTTCTCTGAATTCTTTTATGTATGATTGAGTTATCTTTGCAAGTCTCTTCGAATTATCCTTTTTGGTTTGGCCAACTAGATTGGTAGTTCTTGCAATGGAGAAGTGCTTAGCTTTCGATTCAATCTTGCGGTGTCCTTACCCAGTGACAGAAGGGGCAGCAAGGCACGTATTGTATTGTTGCCATCGAGGATAACAAGATGGGTTTTTTATCATATTGCATGAATTTATCCCTCTACATCATGTCATCTTGCTTACGGTGTTACTCTGTTTTTACTTAATACTCTAGATGCATGCTGGATAGCGGTCGATGAGTGGAGTAATAGTAGTAGATGCAGAATCGTTTCGATCTACTTGTCTCGGATGTGATGCCTATATACATGATCATTGCCTAGATATACTCATAACTATGCTCAATTTTGTCAATTGCTCAACAGTAATTTGTTCACCCACCGTAGAATATCTATGCTCTTGAGAGAAGCCACTAGTGAAACCTATGGCCCCCGGGTCTATTCTCATCATATCAATCTCTATCACTTTATTTACTTGCTTTGTTTTTACTTTGTTTTTACTTTTTACTTTGCATCTATCTATCAAAAATACCAAAAATATTATCTCTATCAGATCTCACTCTCGTAAGTGACCGTGAAGGGATTGACAACCCCTAAGCGTTGGTTGCGAGTTGCTATCGTTTTGTGTAGGTACGAGGGACTTGTGCGTGGTCTCCTACTGGATTGATACCTTGGTTCTCAAAAACTGACGGAAATACTTATGCTACTTTGCTGCATCATCCTCTCCTCTTTGGGGAAATCCAACGCGGTGCTCAAGAGGTAGCAATTTGCTAGCCTCACACAGTATAAGGTGGCTATACCGAACAAAAATGGGACCAACCCAGATATCCTGTTCTGATGTTTGTTGCCCCGAGCCACTCTTATGTAATGCCACTGGTAAAATGTAGCAGTCGCACTGTTATAAGTAAGGACACATTAGACCAATGTTGTTGTTTTCAATGTAATGCCTCCAGTAATATGAATCAATGGCACTTTTTTACATGTCCTGCTAAATTTCACATTAAGATAAGTTGGTTCTTTTTGTTAGAAATGCAACTGGCCTGGTCCGCCTACTCTCCCGTGCCCAAAGTAATGTCGTATTTAACGGTTGTCATAGTTAATCCTAATGCCCACACTAATATCTAGCAATGTTGCTGCTTTAGAAATTGCTACTGTCCTGGTAGGATTGCCATTCAGATAAGGAACATGCTTCTTTCATTTGATGCATGTTTCATCACTTGTTAGTCACCCTCCTTTCCACCTTTTTTGTGCAAACAGAGATATACATTTCACGCTCGATCTTAGTTGAACTGCACAAATGATATCCAAATCATAGTTGAACATTCCAGGAGCTTCACAACCAACCTTGATGTTGCTCAATTTTATTGCAACTAATGAAGAAGAAGCTCTGTGGGTTTCGTTTTCTGATGGAAATGGAACCGGGGCTGGAGCCCTTTTCTTAAAAAGAATATGAAGAAGCTGCTAGCTCATGGGACATTGCTTCATTTTAGGTGAACTGCACCAAAAGGTCCCATGAATTGAATCATCCATGTTGGTGACTGAAATAGCCAGCTTCAGCATCCCAGTCTAAGCACCCCCGGCCTCCATCCTTGCGACGCACGGTACACCTCGTTTGCCACCTGCTCGACCCTAGTGTCACTGATAAAATGAAGTAATAATACTGTTAAAATAGAGCGAGTGTCCTCTCTATCATTTCATTTCCAATGTAGATAAAGAAAGTGCTTCTCTTTGTTAATGTATGTTTCATCAACTAGTCCCATTGTTAATGTTTAAGCGTTTCTGCAAACTGTGGTGCTTAATTTTAGTTGATCTGTACAAAAATAGAGATTTGAATGTCTCAAGGCGCCTCCTTGTACTACCACTGTACACTGATGTTCATCACTGGTAGAAGGTGTATCTAGGAGACTTGGGACGATTTCCAGTATGAGGCGTACCGTATGAGGCGTCGCAGGGCCCATCTCGCCCTCGCAGCATGGCATACTATGCTACTATCACAATATTTTCTTCTATTTATTTTGTGTGTTTCATCAACTAGTGCCACTATAATGTAATCACGCTTTTTTATTATCTGTGCAAACAGGGTTATTCAGCTGCATTTTGGTGGAACTGCACAAATGTACGTATGGAACCGGCATATATGCAGAGTGCAAGGTGTGCCAGGTAAAAATTACCGACACCAACCATGTTGCATGCACGCATTGGCATCCACCACCACCAGTGAGATGTGTGGCGCTCTCTGTGGACGGATCTTTCTCGGCAGCAAATCCTCTAACCAAATACTAGTAGCTTATATTGGCAGTTTTCTAGGGAGTACTCTTTTCTGAAAGAAGCACCAATCTATTTTTCTTTATTTGTACACTGTGTCACAACTTTGACCCAAAGGTCCAGAGCTATTTTAGGGTGATTGGCGTAGTACTCGGAGACTGATTGTAAGCATGATTTTCATTAGCTGTCACACTGATTGTAAGCATGAGCAGGTGGAAGATTAGGTTAGTGCGAAGCTTACCTTAAACCCTACCGCTGCCGTTGAAACAAGGCGAGCGTCGAGGGAGCCGTGGATAATGGCAGGAAAGCGAAATCGCACCATCCGGCCTCCTCTTGCGGTGGGAGAACGAATACTCCTGTGGCTCCGGCTGGCTCTGCACCCTCACGAACGGCACACCATACTCGATCGATTCGTTATCCTCTGGGTGCTTGACCTTCGACCTGTACGCCCACCACCTCCGCCTGACTGTCGCCTTGGGCAAATCTGTCTGCTCCATCGCCTAGAGGAGATACTCGATGAACTCGGAGGACTGCGGTGTGACTGCCGCCGAGGAGTACATGTACATCGCCGCCCTCATCGCCGCCGTCTCGCTCTTTCACATACATTGCCACATGGCCCGCACCGTCCTCGAAATCTCCCACTCGTTGTCAAACCAAGTAATGATCTCCTTCAACCTGGCTAACTTTGCCTGGTCGCCGCCGGCGATCTTCCTGATTCGCTGCTGCATCCTCTCCATAGATGTCCTTCTGAGTGGTCCGGTGCTAGCTTTGGAAGATGGGAGGAGAGACGGTGGTCTTGCAATAGAGAAGAGGGAGAGGTGACACTGTGGTTTTGGAATGGAGATGATGGAGAGGAGAGGAGGTGGTTTTGCAATGGAGAAGATCAAAAGAGGGAGAGGCGAGACGGTGGTTTTGGAATGGAGATGATGGAGAGGAGAGGAGGTGGTTTTGCAATGGAGAAGAGGGAGAGGAGCGTGCGGCAGCGATTTAGGATTGGACGAGATGGCCGGCGCGCTGTGACTGGATCAAAATCAAAATCAATTTACCCTTCAATTAAGAAAGCGACCCCACATTAACTAGTCTCCCTTTTATTCTGGGTCATAATTGACCATGATTTTCGCACATAAAATATATGTTATACGTTGCAAAAATAATATAATTTGAAAGTAAATTCAGATACGAACCAAACGATACAATTTTTGGTGACATGCATTTACATTTTGCTTGTCAAATATAGTACGTGGTCAAACTTTGACCCAAAATACGCAAAACAACAAAAAAATACTTCCAAGACCAACGCCGCTCTTCTGCTCTTCTCCTCTTAAACCACCGCCGCTCCTCTCATGTTCCAATCTAAATCCAGCGCTGCTCCTCTCCTCTTCCATTTCAAAACCACCGCCCCTCCTCTCCTGTTCCAGTCCAAAATCAGCGTCTCTCCTCTCCCGTTCTAATCCAAAACCAGCGCTCCTCCTCTCCTCTTCCATTCAAAAACCACCGCCGGCGAATGAAGGTGTTGTGGAGAAGTAGATCGATGGAGGAGTACGACCGATACATGAGGATCACAGACGGCGACCCTGTGAAGCTAGCTAGGATGTTGGAGATACAGTCTTGGTTTGACAACAAGGACCAACTAGCGGCGATGGCGACATCCATGGACAAATATCTGCAACAGAGCGAAAAGGCGGCGATACTCCCGGAGGCAGTCGCGCAGGAGTACATAGAGCTGCTCCTCTGGGTCATGGAGCAAACAGATTCACCGAATCCGATCGTGAGGGAGCGGTGGTGGGAGTATCGATCCCAGATGGAGCATCCACCAGAGATTGAAGGATCGAGCATCTACAGGGTGCCGTTTGTGAGGGTGTCCTGCCAGAGCGAGCCGGTGGAGTCTTCGTCGACCGAACCCAACTGCAAGAGGAGAAAAGCAGTTGGCCCGACGATGCTTCCCCGCCATCCTCTCCCTCGTCGTTCACATCGTCTCACGGGGCGGCTGTCTGCCGCCGAGGAATAGGAGGGGACTGCCCCCCCCCCCAGCCTAATAGTCGGGCAGGTTGTGAATTGTCAGGAGGAGCTTAGGGTTGTCAGTATTTGCAGGTTGTGAATTGTGTTTTGTGTTGTGTATTTTGAGAGTACTTTCAGATATGAATGTCTTTTGAATTTCAGATTTGCAGTATTGAGCATATGAAGTATTTTATGAATTCTAGAGATCTATTTTTAGCACTTAAAAAATGTAGTTTCATAGGAGTATAAAAGTGCAGACAATGTGATTCTCAGAGAAGAAACTGCAAGTTTCAGTTTCAGATAAGAAACTGCAAGTTCAGTTTCAGATAAGAAACTGCAACTTTTAGAGGCAGAGCATTTATATTAACACGGCCTTTTCAAACAGGGTTAACATCATGTTGGAAGTTTTATTCATGGTCGAAAATGGAACTACCAGCCAGTTAACATCATGTTGATCAACATTCATGCATGGCACATCTTCATATGATGCACAGTCAAAAAGATATGCTATTTTCAAAATGCCCACACAATGTCGAGTGTGCGAAACACAGAGAAAACGAGGGACGAAGTTTTGGCAAGTGTTGGACATGGTGTGCGTAGATGACAATGGGGACCCACATGTCAATAAAGGCAGGGGCAAAAAATTTGGAGATATTTTCCCTGCACAGGTGGAATCGAACTCGGGCGGAACAGCTATCTGGTAGTATCACTTGGCCACTAGGCTAGTTCAGTAGTTTCGTTAATAATAAGGCACTTCCTCAGGTGGGCGGATCCCCTCTCGCGCCATTGTGCGCTCGCCGCGACGCCGCTGTCTGTTGTTGTGAACATGCTGAACAAACGAGAGGAATCTGGAAAGGACTATACGTGGAGAGGCGGACAGTCGGGACCCACCAGGTCTATGGCCGTACGCAAGCAAGTGCCTCATCGAAAAAATACTTCCTCCTAATGCTATACTGACATTGGGGCCCACGGGTTTGTCAACATAATTACATTTTTTTAGGTGCTTCAACGTAGTTACTATAGGAGATAAATTCACAACGAAGCCGGGAAGCTGGCAAGTATCATTTATTATCACTGGGGCAGCAAGTATCGGATGGGAGGTCCATAGGCCTATTTGTATTTTCTTGAGGGCCGTCATGTATCGACCGGCCTATGGACCTCCCATCCGAGGTTTTATTTTTCTTTAAACATCGGCAGACCAATTTATGTATTTTTTTGAAGAAAACGCAGAGGTCTGTTCTATTTTTCTATATAAGAATAGGAACACTAGGTCCAACTTATGTTTCCCTTCTAACTATATTATATATATTTAAATTATTTTATATGTTATTATATATTATTTTATTGTCATCATATATTTAATAGATACTTACATATGTAAGAAAACAATATCTCACATCTTATTAACTTATAAAAATAATTTCTTAACAATAAAATCCTAGATGTTTTGGCACGAAAATCTTAGTGATTGTGTACAAAAACTTGGTAAGATTTAAGGACGAATGTAATAACATCACTTATCATTTAAATATATTTATAACAAAATGCTCAGCCCCTTTTTATTTTTTGATAACATTGTTGACCCAACCCAACATTATAATTAGAATCAGCCCAGCAAAATCATGTATTTCGAGAAAGTGCAAATGGCCTGTAATTTTTTAGGAAATAAAATAAATGCGTCGCATGGACGCTACATTATTTGTTCACCCAGCCCAGCTAATGGACTGTAATTCAAAAAAAAAGATCAAATTGACTGTAAATTCTACCGCGCAAAAAAAGACTGTAAATTCTGAAAAAATGGGTTGAATACGTGCTACATTTTTGGAGGCTGAAATGTGGGCTAATAGGTCGAAGCCAACGCAAGTCGTTGTCAATTTAGTCAACAAATGATTCTTACATGTTAGTCGTTGGATTTACATCCAACGACCGGCATCCATCTTCAATCTCTCGTCTTTTTCCTCTAGCGCCGCCGGGACCACCTCCCGCCTCATGCTGCTAGCAGCTCTGCTTAGCACGCTTCGCTATGAAGCGCTACTCCACCATTGTGTTGGGTTTCGTAGTAATTTCAAAAAATTTCCTACGCACACGCAAGATCATGTGATGCATAGCAACGAGGGGAGAGTGTTGTCTACGTACCCAACGCAGACCGACTGCGGAAGCGATGACACGACGTAGAGGAAGTAGTCGTACGTCTTCACGATCCAACCGATCAAGCACCGAAACTACGGCACCTCCGAGTTCGAGCACACGTTCAGCTCGATGACGATCCCCGGACTCCGATCCAGCAAAGTGTCGGGGAAGAGTTCCGTCAGCACGATGGCGTGGTGATGATCTTGATGAACTACAGCAGCAGGGCTTCGCCTAAACTCCGCTACAGTATTATCGAGGTATATGGTGGCAGGGGCACCGCACATGGCTAAGGAATAGATCACGTGGATCAACTTGTGTGTTTAGAGGTGCCCCCTGCCTCCATATATAAAGGAGCCAAGGGGGGAGGAGGCGCCGGCCAGGGAGAGGTGGCGCAGGAGGAGTCCTACTCCTACCGGGAGTAGGACTCCCCTCCAATCCTATTCCAACTAGGACTCCCCAAGTGGGAGAGAGAGAGAGGGTTGGCCGGCCACCTCTCCTAGTCCTAATAGGACTAGGGGAAGGGGGGAGGCGCGCAGCCCTTGTGGGCAGCCCTTTCACCTTTCCACTAAGGCCCATGAAGGCCCATATGGCTCCCGGGGGGTTCCGGTAACCCTCCCGGTAACCCGGTAAAATCCCGATTTCACCCGGAACACTTCCGATGTCCAAACATAGGCTTCCAATATATCAATCTTTACGTCTCGACCATTTCGAGACTCCTCATCATGTCCGTGATCATATCCGGGACTCCGAACAACCTTCGGTACATCAAAATGCATAAACTCATAATGTAACTATCATCGTAACCTTAAGCGTGCGGACCCTACGGGTTCGAGAACAATGTAGACATGACCGAGACACGCCTCCGGTCAATAACCAATAGCGGGACCTGGATGTCCATATTGGCTCCTACATATTCTACGAAGATCTTTATCGGTCAGACCGCATAACGACATACGTTGTTCCCTTTGTCATCGGTATGTTACTTTGCCCGAGATTCGATCGTCGGTATCCAATACCTAGTTCAATCTCGTTACCGGCAAGTCTCTTTACTCGTTCCGTAATACATCATCTCACAACTAACATATTAGTTGCAGTGCTTGCAACGCTTATGTGATGTGCATTACCGAGAGGGCCCAGAGATACCTCTCTGACAATCGGAGTGACAAATCCTAATCTTGAAATACGCCAACCCAACATCTACCTTTGGAGACACCTGTAATGCTCCTTTATAATCACCCAGTTACGTTGTGACATTTGGTAGCACCCAAAGTGTTCCTCCGGCAAACGGGAGTTGCATAATCTCATAATCATAGGAACATGTATAAGTCATGAAGAAAGCAATACCAACATACTAAACGATCAGGTGCTAAGCTAATGGAATGGGTCATGTCAATCAGATCATTCAACTAATGATGTGACCTCGTTACTCAAATAACAACTCATTGTTCATGGTCAGGAAACATAACCATCTTTGATTAACGAGCTAGTCAAGTAGAGGCATACTGGTGACACTTTGTTTGTCTATGTATTCACACATGTATTATGTTTCCGGTTAATACAATTCTAGCATGAATAATAAACATTTATCATGATTATAAGGAAATAAATAATAACTTTATTATTGCCTCTAGGGCATATTTCCTTCAGTCTCCCACTTGCACTAGAGTCAATAATCTAGATTACACTGTAATGATTCTAACACCCCATGGAGCTTTGGTGCTGATCATGTTTTGCTCGTGGAAGAGGCTTAGTCAACGGGTCTGCAACATTCAGATCTGTATGTATCTTGCAAATCTCTATGTCTCCCACCTGGACTAGATCCCGGATGGAGTTGAAGCGTCTCTTGATGTGTTTGGTCCTTTTGTGAAATCTGGATTCCTTTGCCAAGGCAATTGCACCAGTATTGTCACAAAAGATTTTCATTGGACCCGATGCATTAGGTATGACACCTAGATCAGATATGAACTCCTTCATCCAGACTCCTTTGTTCGCTGCTTCCGAAGCAGCTATGTACTCCGCTTCACATGTAGATCCCGCTACGACGCTTTGTTTAGAACTGCACCAACTGACAGCTGCACCGTTAATGTAAACACGTATCCGGTTTGCGATTTAGAATCGTCCGGATCAGTGTCAAAGCTTGCATCAACGTAACCTTTTACGGTGAGCTCTTTGTCACCTCCATATACGAGAAACATATCCTTAGTCCTCTTCAGGTATTTCAGGATGTTCTTGACCGCTGTCTAGTGATCCACTCCTAGATTACTTTGGTACCTCCCTGCTAAACTTATAGCAAGGCACACATCAGGTCTGGTACACAGCATTGCATACATGATAGAGCCTATGGCTGATGCATAGGGAACATCTTTCATATTCTCTCTATCTTCTGCAGTGGTCGGGCATTGAGTCTTACTCAACTTCACACCTTGTAATACAGGCAAGAATCCTTTCTTTGCTTGATCCATTTTGAATTTCTTCAAAATCTTGTCAAGGTATGTGCTTTGTGAAAGTCCAATTAAGCGTCTTGATCTATCTCTATAGATCTTAATGCCTAATATGTAAGCAGCTTCACCGAGGTCCTTCATTGAAAAACTTTTATTCAAGTATCCCTTTATGCTATCCAGAAATTCTATATCATTTCCAATCAGCAATATGTCATCCACATATAATATCAGAAATGCTACAGAGCTCCCACTCACTTTCTTGTAAATACAGGCTTCTCCGAAAGTCTGTATAAAACCAAATGCTTTGATCACACTATCAAAACATTTATTCCAACTCCGAGAGGCTTGCACCAGTCCATAAATGGATCGCTGGAGCTTGCACACTTTGTTAGCTCCCTTTGGATCGACAAAACCTTCCGGTTGCATCATATACAACTCTTCTTCCAGAAATCCATTCAGGAATGCAGTTTTGACATCCATCTGCCAAATTTCATAATCATAAAATGCGGCAATTGCTAACATGATTCGGACGGACTTAAGCATCGCTACGGGTGAGAAGGTCTCATCGTAGTCAATCCCTTGAACTTGCCGAAAACCTTTTGCGACAAGTCGAGCTTTGTAGACAGTAACATTACCATCAGCGTCAGTCTTCTTCTTAAAGATCCATTTATTCTCAATTGCTTGCCGATCATCGGGCAAGTCAACCAAAGTCCATACTTTGTTCTCATACATGGATCCCATCTCAGATTTCATGGCTTCAAGCCACTTTGCGGAATCTGGGCTCACCATTGCTTCTTCATAGTTCGTAGGTTCATCATGATCTAGTATCATGACTTCTAGAATAGGATTACCGTACCACTCTAGTGCGGATCTTACTCTGGTTGATCTACGAGGTTCAGCAGTATCTTGATCTGAAGTTTCATGATCATTATCATTGGCTTCCTCACTAACTGGTGTAGGTGTCACTGAAACAGTTTTCTGTGATGAACTACTTTCCAGTAAGGGAGCGGGTACAGTTACCTTGTCAAGTTCTACTTTCCTCCCACTCACTTCTTTCGAGAGAAACTCCTTCTCTAGAAAGGATCCATTCTTAGCAACGAATGTCTTGCCTTCGGATCTGTGATAGAAGGTGTACCCAATAGTCTCCTTTGGGTATCCTATGAAGACACATTTCTCCGATTTGGGTTCAAGCTTATCAGGTTGAAGCTTTTTCACATAAGCATCGCAGCCCCAAACTTTAAGAAACGACAACTTTGGTTTCTTGCCAAACCACAGTTCATAAGGCGTCGTCTCAACGGATTTTGATGGTGCCCTATTTAACGTGAATGCGGCCGTCTCTAAAGCATATCCCCAAAATGATAGCGGTAGATCAGTAAGAGACATCATAGATCGCACCATATCTAGTAAAGTACGATTACGACGTTCGGACACACCATTATGCTGTGGTGTTCCGGGTGGCTTGAGTTGCGAAACTATTCCACAGTTTTTCAAATGTACACCAAACTCGTAACTCAAATATTCTCCTCCACGATCAGATCGTAGAAACTTTATTTTCTTGTTACGATGATTTTCAACTTCACTCTGAAATTCTTTGAACTTTTCAAATGTTTCAGACTTATGTTTCATTAAGTAGATATACCCATATCTGCTTAAATCATCTGTGAAGGTGAGAAAATAACGATATCCGCCACGAGCCTCAATATTCATCGGGCCACATACATCGGTATGTATGATTTCCAACAAATCTGTTGCTCTCTCCATAGTACCGGAGAACGGTGTTTTAGTCATCTTGCCCATGAGGCACGGTTCGCAAGTACCAAGTGATTCATAATCAAGTGGTTCCAAAAGTCCATCAGTATGGAGTTTCTTCATGCGCTTTATACCGATATGACCTAAACGACAGTGCCACAAATAAGTTGCACTTTCATTATCAACTCTGCATCTTTTGGCTTCAACATTATGAATATGTGTATTACTACTATCGAGATTCAATAAGAATAGACCACTCTTCAAGGGTGCATGACCATAAAAGATATTACTCATATAAATAGAACAACCATTATTCTCTGATTTAAATGAATAACCGTCTCGCATTAAACAAGATCCAGATATAATGTTCATGCTCAACGCTGGCACCAAATAACAATTATTTAGGTCTAATATTAATCCCGAAGGTAGATGTAGAGGTAGCGTGCCAACCGCGATCACATCAACTTTGGAACCATTTCCCACGCGCATCGTCACCTCGTCCTTTGCCAGTGCCCGCTTATTCCGTAGTCCCTGTTTCGAGTTGCAAATATTAGCAACAGAACCAGTATCAAATACCCAGGTGCTACTGCGAGCTCTAGTAAGGTACACATCAATAACATGTATATCACATATACCTTTGTTCACCTTGCCATCCTTCTTATCCGCCAAATACTTGGGGCAGTTCCGCTTCCAGTGACCAGTCTGCTTGCAGTAGAAGCACTCGGTTTCAGGCTTAGGTCCAGACTTGGGTTTCTTCTCTTGAGCAGCAACTTGCTTGCCGTTCTTCTTGAAGTTCCCCTTCTTCTTCCCTTTGCCCTTTTTCTTGAAACTAGTGGTCTTGTTAACCATCAACACTTGATGCTCCTTCTTGATTTCTACCTCCGCAGCTTTCAGCATTGCGAAGAGCTCGGGAATAGTCTTGTTCATCCCTTGCATATTATAGTTCATCACGAAGCTCTTGTAGCTTGGTGGCAGTGATTGGAGAATTCTGTCAATGACGCAATCATCCGGAAGATTAACTCCCAATTGAATCAAGTGATTATTATACCCAGACATTTTGAGTATATGCTCACTGACAGAACCGTTCTCCTCCATCTTGCAGCTATAGAACTTATTGGAGACTTCATATCTCTCAATTCGGGCATTTGCTTGAAATATTAACTTCAACTCCTGGAACATCTCATATGCTCCATGACGTTCAAATCGTCGTTGAAGTCCCGATTCTAAGCCGTAAAGCATGGCACACTGAACTATCGAGTAGTCATCAGCTTTGCTCTGCCAGACGTTCATAACATCTGGTGTTGCTCCAGCAGCAGGCCTGGCACCCAGCGGTGCTTCCAGGACGTAATTCTTCTGTGCAGCAATGAGGATAATCCTCAAGTTACGGACCCAGTCCGTGTAATTGCTGCCATCATCTTTCAAATTTGCTTTCTCAAGGAACGCATTAAAATTCAACGGAACAATAGCACGAGCCATCTATCTACAATCAACATAAACAAGCAAGATACTATCAGGTACTAAGTTCATGATAAATTTAAGTTCAATTAATCATATTACTTAAGAACTCCCACTTAGATAGACATCCCTCTAATCCTCTAAGTGATTACGTGATCCAAATCGACTAAACCATGACCGATCATCACGTGAGATGGAGTAGTTTTCAATGGTGAACATTGTTATGTTGATCATATCTACTATATGATTCACGCTCGACCTTTCGGTCTCCGTGTTCCGAGGCCATATCTGCATATGCTAGGCTCGTCAAGTTTAACCTGAGTATTCTGCGTGTGCAAAACTGGCTTGCACCCATTGTAGATGGACGTAGAGCTTATCACACCCGATCATCACGTGGTGTCTGGGCACGACGAACTTTGGCAACGGTGCATACTCAGGGAGAACACTTCTTGATAATTTAGTGAGAGATCATCTTATAATGCTACCGTCAATCAAAGCAAGATAAGATGCATAAAAGGATAAACATCACATGCAATCAATATAAGTGATATGATATGGCCATCATCATCTTGTGCTTGTGATCTCCATCTCCGAAGCACCGTCATGATCACCATCGTCACCGGCGCGACACCTTGATCTCCATCGTAGCATCGTTGTCGTCTCGCCAATCTTATGCTTCCACGACTATCACTACCGTTTAGTAATAAAGTAAAGCATTACATCGCGATTGCATTGCATACAATAAAGCGACAACCATATGGCTCCTGCCAGTTGCCGATAACTCGGTTACAAAACATGATCATCTCATACAATAAAATTCAGCATCATGCCTTGACCATATCACATCACAACATGCCCTGCAAAAACAAGTTAGACGTCCTCTACTTTGTTGTTGCATGTTTTACGTGGCTGCTACGGGCTTAAGTAAGAACCAATCTCACCTACGCATCAAAACCACAACGATAGTTTGTCAAATAGACTCCGTTTTAACCTTCTCAAGGACCGGGCGTAGCCATACTCGGTTCAACTAAAGTTGGAGAGACAGTCGCCCGCAAGCCATCTATGTGCAAAGCACGTCGAGGGAACCGGTCTCGCGTAAGCATACGCGTAAGGTTGGTCCGGGTCGTCTCGTCCAACAATACCGCCGAACCAAAGTATGACATGCTGGTAGGCAGTATGACTTGTATCGTCCACAACTCACTTGTGTTCTACTCGTGCATATAACATCAACATAAGTAACCTAGGCTCGGATGCCACTGTTGGGTTTCGTAGTAATTTCAAAAAAATTCCTACGCACACGCAAGATCATGTGATGCATAGCAATGAGGGGAGAGTGTTGTCTACGTACCCAACGCAGACCGACTGCGAAAGCGATGACACGACGTAGAGGAAGTAGTCGTACGTCTTCACGATCCAACCGATCAAGCACCGAAACTACGGCACCTCCGAGTTTGAGCACACGTTCAGCTCGATGACGATCCCCGGACTCCGATCCAGCAAAGTGTCGGGGAAGAGTTCCGTCAGCACGATGGCGTGGTGATGATCTTGATGAACTACAGCAGCAGGGCTTCGCCTAAACTCCGCTACAGTATTATCGAGGTATATGGTGGCAGGGGGCACCGCACACGGCTAAGGAATAGATCACGTGGATCAACTTGTGTGTTTAGAGGTGCCCCCTACCTCCGTATATAAAGGAGCCAAGGGGGGAGGAGGCGCCGGCCAAGGAGAGGTGGCGCAGGAGGAGTCCTACTCCTACCGGGAGTAGGACTCCCCTCCAATCCTATTCCAACTAGGACTCCCCAAGTGGGAGAGAGAGAGAGGGTTGGCCGGCCACCTCTCCTAGTCCTAATAGGACTAGGGGAAGGGGGGAGGCGCGCAGCCCTTGTGGGCAGCCCTTTCACCTTTCCACTAAGGCCCATGAAGGCCCATATGGCTCCCGGGGGGTTCCGGTAACCCTCCCGGTAACCCGGTAAAATCCCGATTTCACCCGGAACACTTCCGATGTCCAAACATAGGCTTCCAATATATCAATCTTTACGTCTCGACCATTTCGAGACTCCTCGTCATGTCTGTGATCACATCCGGGACTCCGAACAACCTTCGGTACATCAAAATGCATAAACTCATAATGTAACTGTCATCGTAACCTTAAGCGTGCGGACCCTACGGGTTCGAGAACAATGTAGACATGACCGAGACACGTCTCCGGTCAATAACCAATAGCGGGACCTGGATGCCCATATTGGCTCCTACATATTCTACGAAGATCTTTATCGGTCAGACCGCATAACGACATACGTTGTTCCCTTTGTCATCGGTATGTTACTTTGCCCGAGATTCGATCGTCGGTATCCAATACCTAGTTCAATCTCGTTACCGGCAAGTCTCTTTACTCGTTCCGTAATACATCATCTCACAACTAACATATTAGTTGCAGTGCTTGCAAGGCTTATGTGATGTGCATTACCGAGAGGGCCCAGAGATACCTCTCCGACAATCGGAGTGACAAATCCTAATCTCGAAATACGCCAACCCAACATCTACCTTTGGAGACACCTGTAATGCTCCTTTATAATCACCCAGTTACGTTGTGATGTTTGGTAGCACCCAAAGTGTTCCTCCGGCAAACGGGAGTTGCATAATCTCATAGTCATAGGAACATGTATAAGTCATGAAGAAAGCAATAGCAACATACTAAACGATCAGGTGCTAAGCTAATGGAATGGGTCATGTCAATCAGATCATTCAACTAATGATGTGACCTCATTACTCAAATAACAACTCATTGTTCATGGTCAGGAAACATAACCATCTTTGATTAACGAGCTAGTCAAGTAGAGGCATACTAGTGACACTTTGTTTGTCTATGTATTCACACATGTATTATGTTTCCGGTTAATACAATTCAAGCATGAATAATAAACATTTATCATGATTATAAGGAAATAAATAATAACTTTATTATTGCCTCTAGGGCATATTTCCTTCACATTGGCCAGGCCATCCCTCCACCCCTCCACACCTCCTGTTCTTCTCCACCGACTGCCGAACCACACCGCACTAGAACCAGTTAACCCTCGTACACCTCTCTGTCTGCGACTATAGTCCCGCGTCTTCCCATCTCCGGCTCGTTGTTATCCGGGGCCTCGCCGTCGTCCACCACCTTGGATGCGCTCGGCGCGGCGTTGGTCAACGTGGTCAACGAACGACACCAACAGAAGTAGATTGTGTGTGGAGAGGCTGACAGCTGGGTCCACGGCCGCACACAAGGAAATGCCTCTTTATTACGCACAAAATAATGATTCCTCCACCAGACATCTGGGACCCACCGGAAGGGCCTCTGTATTTCGCGAAAAAAAACGTGCCCCCCGCTGACAGGTCGGACCCACCAGCTATCTTCGCACGTAAGGAAGTGCCTCCTTATTACGCACAAAAAAATGAATACTCCGCCTGCTAGATAGGACCCACCTTGGTGGGAGGCTGACTTGTGGGCCTACTAACTTGACGAGGACGGAGGGCTTTGTCAACTTAGTCAATATGAACGATTCTAGCTCCAGTGACCGTACGATGTCCATCAAACGGCCGTAGTGCTTCTTCAACCTCTGGTCTTCTTGCTCCAGCCACCCAAACCAGCGCCGGTCGTGCCGCGTGCTCCTGCCTCCCGTGGTCGGCTGTGATGTCGCGGAGGCCTCACCGCCCCCTACTACTCCCACCGCTGGCCAGGCCACCCCTCTACTCACTCACACCCCCTGTTATTCTGCGGTGATGGCAGCCTCACACCGCATCCGAACCAGTGAACCCTCGTACTCCTCTCCGCGTGGGCTTCCACTGACGCGTCTTCCCCGGCTCCGCGTCGTCCCCTTCCTAGGCCTCGTCGTCGTCCATCGCCTGGTGCTCTCCGCGCGGCGTGGTCAACATGGTCAAGGAACGACTTCCATCGGAGTACTATACGTGGAGAGGCTGACAGCTGGGTCCACGGAGGCCGCAAGGAAGTGCCTCCTTATTACGTGCAAAATAATTATTCCTCCACCTGACAGCAAGGACCCACCGGACGGGCCACCGTATTCGCAAAAAAATGATTCGCCCCCTGACTGCTAGGACCCACCAGCTATTCTTCGCACGCAAGGAAGTGCGTCCGGATAAAAAAACAATTCGCCCCCCTGACTGCTGGAACCCACCATCTACATCTTTGCACGCAAGGAAGTGCCTGACAGTTGGGACCCACCTGGTCGAAGCGTACGTAGCGTTGTCATTCTGGTTGCGAACGTGTACGTACATACTGGTGGATGTAGAGGCGCGCACATAGCATGTACACGTACGTACAATGGCCATTGTGCAAGAAAGAAAATACGGCCACGTACATACATACGGGCGGGGTCTCGAACGCCTACTCGCGCATATGTACGGCCAAGGGCCATGTACATGGCTGGGTCGGAACGAAGAAACAACGTCGTCGTCGTGTTCATGGGGAGCCAACCGGCTGGGTCGGAACGAAATGCGTCGTCGTGTTCATCAGGAGGGCTTGGACGGAACAGGCAATGGAAACGAGGCCTGGCGTACCGCAGAACGAAGGAAACGGCCTTGTGTTCGACCGGCCACGTTCGAAACGGGATCCTGTTCATTGGGAGGGGTTTGGCGTACCGCAAAACGTAGGAAACAGACTTGTGTTGGACCTCCTACGGTCGAAACGGAGCCCTGTTGATCGGGAGAGGTGTGGCGTACCGCAAAACGGACGAAACAGACTTGTGTTGGAGCACTACGGTCGAAACAGGGGTCCTGTTCATCGGGAGGGGTGTGGCGTACCGCAAAACGGGACTCCACGAGATACTGTTCATCTCCATCGTCGACCTCCTCCAGCCTCCACGGGCTATTGTTCATCCACCGTCGACCTCCTCCAGCCTCCACCTACGACTGTTCATCCAGTCTCCACCGCGCGCTACTCCATCGGCTACTATTCAACCACCCCTCTCCACGGGCTCCTGTTCAACCACCCCTCCACGGGCCACTGTTCATCGACCCCTCCACCGTCTACTGTTCATCCAGCCCTCCACGGGTCGTCCTATTCATCCAGCCCTCCACGGGGTCGTCCTGTTCATCCAGCCCTCCACGGGGTCCTGTTCATCCAGCCCCAACCGCCTCGATCGATCAGGGTCCTGTTCATCCAGAGGCAACGCCACGTGGTCCTGTTCATCCACCCCCCACCGCTTACTGTTCATCCAAACCCCCCACCCCCCCCCCCCCCCGCAATGTTCACTGTTCATCTAGAGGTAGCATCGATCGGCTTCAGTTAGCAGCAGTAGCGAAGGAATCGCTCGATCGGGTTCGGTTAACAGCCATCGATCGATCACTTGGGTTCAGTAACGCGTAGCCTGCAGTGCAATCGCTCGGGTTCAGATAGAGCCCAACACCTCGCTCGGGTTCAGTTAGAGCCCAACACCTTGCACACGCGCGTACGTGTACGAGAGAAACGCGCATCGCTTGGCCCCCGACCACCCACCGTAACCAGGAACTCCCTGAAATTTTCCTCGCCCTTGCTTCTACCATGGTTTTTTCCGTCATGGACGGCTCAAAGAATGTCATGCAGCTGCGTCTCCGGCCCGCCCAGGACGAAAAGACCATTTTCTGTCATGATTTTTTGTCATAGAAGTAGGAGCCCACCACATCTATGATGATACCGGGTTTTGTCACAATTATCATCATAGAAGTGTCATAAGTATGACAGAAAAAAAATTCGTTCGGCCCAAAATGTCACAGATGTGTCTTTTTTTATAGTGGGTATATCGGGCATCACAAGGCTAGAGACTGAGAGTGCCTCCCGAACCGCCTCTTTACTCTATAAATACCCCAATATTCCAGAAACCCTAGGAGAGTCGACGAAAATCAATTCCAGCCGCCGCAACTTCCAGAACCACCAGATCCAATCTAGACACCATCACGGAGGGGTGCATCATGCCCATTGGTGCCTCTTCGATGATGCGTGAGTAGTTCTTTGTAGACCTACGGGTCCGTAGTTAGTAGCTAGATGGCTTCATCTCTCTCTTTTGATTCTCAATACAATGGTCTCTTGGAGATCCATATGATGTAACTCTTTTTGCGGTGTGTTTATTGGGATCCGATGAACTTTGAGTTTATGATCAGATTTATCTTTTTATCCATGAAAGTTATTTGAGTCTTCTTTGAATCTCTTATATGCATGATTGCTTATAGCCTCGTATTTCTTCTCCTATATTTGGGTTTTGTTTGGCCAACTTAATCTATTTATATTCCCACAAAAAAAACTTAATCTATTTATCTTGTAATGGAAAGAGGTGCTTTGTGATGGGTTCGATCTTACGGTGCTTGATCCCAGTGACTGAAAGGGAACCGACACGTATGTATCGTTGCTATTAAGGATAACTAGATGGGGTCTATTTCTATATAAGTAGATATTGTCTACATCATGTCATCATTCTTATTGCATTACTCCATTTTTCCATGAACTTAATACATTAGATGCATGCTGGATAGCGGTCGATGCGTGGAGTAATAGTAGTAGATGCAGGCAGGAGTCGGTCTACTAATCTTGGACGTGATGCCTATATAATGATCATTGCCTGGATATCGTCATGATTATTTGAAGTTCTATCAATTGCCCAACAATAATTTGTTCACCCACCGTTTGCTATTTTTCTCGAGAGAAGTCACTAGTGAAATCTACGGCCCCTGGGTCTCTTCTTTATTATATTTGCCTTTGCAATCTATTTTCCTTTGCTTTTATTTTCAGATCTATTAAACCAAAAATACAAAAATACCTTGCTGCACTTTATTTTATTTGGCGTTCGATCTATCAACATTTACAACTCTCCCGCGTCCGTTTGCCATTTTCTGGCACTGTTACCCGAAAGGGATTGACAACCCCTTTAATACGTCGGGTTGCGAGTATTTGTTATTTGTGTGAGGGTGTTGTTCGCGTAGTGTTGCTTGGTTCTCCTACTGGTTCGATAACCTTGGTCTCATCACTGAGGGAAATACCTACCATCGTTGTGCTGCATCATCCCTCCCTCTTTGGGGAAATACCGACGTAGTTCAAGCAGACATCAATGTGCCCTCGCCTCGCTGTTAGCGTTGTCCGAAACCTTCCGATGGCTTGCACCATGGCGGTCAAGCTGGTGGTCGGTACATGCTCCACTGGAACACCCATCTGATTCAGTTATCATCCCGAAGACAAGTGCGTGTCCGGTGGCCCCACGATGCCGCAGCAGGTGAGAAGGTCGGATTCCTAGACTTTGAGGTCGCGGCAACCCTGGCGATGCCATGGCGGCAAAAGGGGAGGTAGGAGAGGAGGGCTAGTGTTTGTGCTGCGACGGCGACAGATAAGGTTGTGGAGGGGGGCTGCATATATGTAAGGGAATGGGAAGGAGGGTGGTTGGGCACCATTGCTGGTGTTAAGCCACTGTTAATGGTCGACGGCGATGCGACTTCCTGTTTGTGAAGACGCGCGCACTCACTGTGTGGGAAACAACCGGAGTACATGAATTCAAGAATGCATGCGGCCGTACAAGTGGGCCCTGACAGTGCCACATGGCAAGGGGGTCCCACGTGTCAATACCGGGCCAAGTAACGGTCAACTGCTTTGACCGGATGGCGAGCCCCCATTTGAGCTTTTGTGAGGCCGAGCTGAGTAGAGGAGGGAGAAAGTGAGGAATGTTAGATGGCTTGGACAAAACTGAGCATGAAAATAGAAATCCCTAATAAATATGTGAAAGGAAATTGTATCTGTGGTATTAAACCCAAAGTGGGCAACTCTTAGTTTTGCTCTAGCCTTTGAAAGTGAAAGTGATATTTATCGACACTGTAAGGAAGTGATTGGAGATGGAAAAAAATAGATTTTTAGAAGATTGGTGGGTGGGCGATAAACCATTAAAAAAAATCCTATCCCAGACTATACTATCTTAGTTTTGACCATAACATTTCTGTGGCTGATGCGGTTGGGATAGTTTTACTTTTAGAAGAACTATATCAGGAGAATCCTTGGAATTATGGAATAGCTTGAAACTGAGATGTGAGGAGGTCAAAATGACGAGGGGCAAAGAAAAGGTCAGAGTGGATGCTTACTACAAACAGAAAATTTCTATTAGATCCTTGTACCACTTTTTGGTCAAGTCTGCTTGTGGCTTTCCCCAGAAATTTCTGTGCAAAACAAAAATCCCTTCAATTGTTTTTGCGGTTAATGACCAAGAAAAATATTCTAACTAAGGATAATCTTTTAAGAAGAGGTTGGAAAGGTAGTAGTGTTGTGTTTTCTGTGGACAAGTTGAATCTATTGATCATTTATTCTTTCAATGCTCTGCTGCTAGATTGATTTGGAGTCTTATGAGAGGTATTTTTGCCCTTAATTCCACCTCTGTTAATCTGTCTGAGTATTTTGGAAGCTGGATTATAGGTTTTCGGAAACTTGATAGACAATTGGTGCTGGTGGGGGTTGTTGCAATGTTATGGATGATTTGGAGATGCCGCAATGATCTTGCAACATCTATTTTGGAGTCTAGTTTCGAGGGTTTCCAGCCTGGCTTGGCCTCCTGCGGGATCTTGCAAGATCTCTATCTGAGCTGCAGATCATCTTTTGGGCCTGGTAGCGTTAGTGTGGTTGGAGTTTGTAGCGGCTTAATAAGACCATAAAAAGAGCATCGTCAGTTGTAGATTGAAACAACAGATGTAAAGGTTTGATAAAGAGCAGAACACTGCAGCTTGAAATGTACATCAATCAGAGTGAATACATGAACTAAACACGGGTATTCATGTAAACTTCACAGAGAAATTTAGACTGTTAACATCATCCGGTGACCGGTGTAGTTCTCACATATTACATCAACTTACTACACATTCTTCCAAACATACAGTCGGAGAACCTATTAACCATCGACCATAAATAACAAGGAGATCTTTGTGAGAATACAATTGAGGAATTATACATGACATCAGGAAACATATGGCCTATTGACTACATTACGATACAGAAGTTTATATAAATAGACATCCTAAAATGCTGAAGTTAGTACTTTACAGGAGACACTGCCAAAAGCCATGGTTACCAACGCTAGTTGCGCCCTTCTAAAGGATGCTCCCCCTTAGTGGAGGTCGCTGGCTGAACTGTTGTCCGAGAACCGAGAAGCACTCATGTTGAGAGCCTAATTGATCTCAACCTCCAGTTAGAAGTATATAACTGTTACCGATCTTTACATGTTGATGTTGTCATTACTGTTGAAGAACGCAGCTATCCCTGAGTTATCCAAATGATGCAGCCCAAATGATTGAATAGCTTGACTCTTCAATTTACATAAATGTACATGGAACTTGCAGGACACAGATACCAACCATACTTGGCATTCCTGTTGATTCCTATGTTGGATCTCGTGCCTCAGGACTAACCATTCTCACACGGCGAGCAGCAGCTAGAGGTGGCCTGCCAACTGCTTCCAGTATCCTTGTGAACACAACCTTTGCAGGGACGCATGTAACTGGTGGAATTGCTCCGTCTGGTTTGATCAAGTCACCGAAAATGCCACTGTGCGTACGCGGCTTTGCTTGAGTGCCACCTCCATGATGCCTTCTTCCAGTGGGAATCGAAGAGAGGGTTCTGACCTTCTGGCTTGACAGACTTGCCTTCTTGGATGGCTTCTTTTGAGATTTGGATGCCGATGACCTCTTCTTGCTATTTGACATGCTTTTCTTAACCTGGTGATTTGCTGAAGTTGAGTATTTACTGAAGACTGGTTTCATTTCCCAGTCTGGATATGCAAGCCTGCCTTCATTGCCACCGTCCATTGATGCTCCTAAAGGATTAGAACGGGGAATTCTTTGCATGGCTTTCCTCCTGCCTGTACGCCAAGCCGTTGGAGCTCCTGTGCTCTCTTCCATACTAATATCACCACCAGAAACCATGTGATCAGTGGAACCATCTACAAGTGTTTCAATTTGGATAGGATGTCCAACAATTGCTTTGCCATCCAGTCTGCTCATCAAGGAAACAAGAGGAACATGCTCTCCATGGTAGCTGGCTTGGACCTTCAAATCAATATCAAACAACATTGGGCCCATGCGACCCAAACGTGAACTGTCATTTCTTTGGTAAAATGAAGGTTCGTCCCAATATGCCTTCCGATCAACACGAAATATCTGATCTGTATCCCAGTTAAGTGGAGAAATCTTGGAAGAATCATTTTCATAGTCATTATTATAATAAATGTAGCTTCGGCTAAGATCTCTTGTAGCTTTCAAGGATGATGGGTATGTTCGACTATGATACAAGTTAACCTCAGGGTGGCTTGTGTCCTCGAATAGATCTGTTTCATCAGAATCATAGTGGGGCTCCTCTTTGATTTGGTTCCTAAGCATTTGTTGATCGGATGTCTGCGCATTCTCTTTCCTATGATTTATACCATTTGAGTTGTACACAGATCCTTTCATGAGACCATTGGGTTTATCCAAACAGGATTTTCCATCCGTCATATGGGTTGATTTCTTCACTGCACTACGGTTATTACGTTTACCTTTTATATGCCATCGGGAGACACCCAGCTCAGAAGAACCATCCTCTTCCTCTGATTGATTCAATTGATGCATATAAGCAGAATAGGCCACCTCATTGTCATCATCATCATCATCATCATCATCATCATCATCATAATTATCCACATGTCCAAACCTGTCAGAAGTCCGAAGGAAATAAGGATCACGGGGGCGTAACTCTGGAGGCAGAATCCTATTAGCACCTGTTCATAAGAACACCATAAGAAAGGTGATAAACAAGGAAAAATTTAGAACTCCACAGAAAACTAGAACAAAATAACAAGGTACAGTAAGAGAATCTGAATCGCAGTAATAATGAAGGCTTAGCTATAGTAAACATGTATCACAAAATAGGTAGATTCTATTTATTTACAGAAGATTATCAGAATCTTTCTGTCTATATAGTGAAACACTAATGGGGCACGATGTGGTGTGCATGAACAGCAACATTTGACTCAAGTTATTGTATATGACAACCTCATTGGTTCTCTTGTTTCTCAAAATTAAGGTGACATATTGGGAAGAGAAGTAACTCCGCCTATGTTGTCTCAACATAGCCGGTCCCAAGCCCGGGTAAAGGAGGAGGGTTGTGATAGGCTTGGCGAGCCAACGTAAAAACTCAGCCACTCTTATGGAGATGAAACCCAAAAGATTTTCGTTGGGGCGTAACCCTCTCAGCGACGCGCCACATCGGAACCCGGGTGTGGTGGAAAATGGGCAAGGGCCGGGCCGTCACCCCTCAAGTGGCGCGCCGTATCTTGATCCGGATACGGTGGCAAGTGAGCGAGGATCGGGTCGTCGCATCCTTAGTGGCGCGCTACATCGGCGCCCGGATGTAGTGGAAAATGAGCAAGGGTCTTCGCATTTGACTCGACGAGTGCGAAGGGTAAGGAAGCTAGCCGAGCCTAGGAGGATTCGCTTAGGTAGCTGGAACGTAGGGTCTCTGACAGGGAAGCTTCGGGAGCTAGTTGATGCAGCGGTGAGGAGAGGTGTTGATATCCTTTGCGTCCAAGAAACCAAATGGAGAGGACAGAAGGCGAAGGAGGTGGAGGATACCGGCTTCAAGCTGTGGTACACGGGGACGGCTGCAAATAGAAATGGCGTAGGAATCTTGATCAACAAGAGCCTCAAGTATGGAGTGGTAGACGTCAAGAGACGTGGGGACCGGATTATCCTGGTCAAGCTGGTAGTTGAGGACTTGGTTCTCAATGTTATCAGCGCGTATGCCCCGCAAGTAGGCCACAATGAGAACACCAAGAGGGAGTTCTGGGAAGGCTTGGAAGACATGGTTAGGAGTGTACCGATTGGTGAGAAGCTCTTCATAGGAGGAGACCTCAATGGCCACGTGGGCACATCTAACACAGGTTTTGAAGGGGCGCATGGGGGCTTTGGCTATGGCATCAGGAATCAAGAAGGAGAAGATGTCTTAAGCTTTGCTCTAGCCTACAACATGATTGTAGCTAACACCCTCTTTAGAAAGAGAGAATCACATCTGGTGACTTTTAGTAGTGGCCAACACTCTAGCCAGATTGATTTCATCCTCTTGAGAAGAGAAGATAGGCGTGCGTGCCTAGACTGTAAGGTGATACCTGGAGAGAGTGTTGTACCCCAGCATAAGCTGGTGGTTGCTGACTTCCGCTTTCGGATTCGTGTCCAGCGGGATAAGCGTGCCAAAGTCGCTAGAACGAAGTGGTGGAAGCTCAAGGGGGAGGTAGCTCAGGTGTTCAAGGAGAGGGTAATTAAGGAGGGCCCTTGGGAGGAAGGAGGGGATGCGGACAATGTGTGGATGAAGATGGCGACTTGCATTCGTAAGGTGGCCTCGGAGGAGTTTGGAGTGTCCAGGGGAAGGAGAAGCGAAGATAAGGATACCTGGTGGTGGAATGATGATGTCCAGAAGGCGATTAAAGAGAAGAAAGATTGCTTCAGACGCCTATACCTGGATAGGAGTGCAGACAACATAGAGAAGTACAAGATGGCGAAGAAGGCCGCAAAGCGAGCTGTTGGTGAAGCAAGGGGTCGGGCATATGAGGACCTCTACCACACGAAGGAAGGTGAAAGGGACATCTATAAGATGGCTAAGATCCGAGAGAGGAAGACGAGGGATATTGGCCAAGTCAAATGCATCAAGGACGGAGCAGGCCAACTCTTGGTGAAGGACGAGGAGATTAAGCATAGATGGCGGGAGTACTTCGACAAGCTGTTCAATGGGGAGAATGAGAGTTCTACCATTGAACTGGACGACTCCTTTGATGAGACCAGCATGCGTTTTGTGCGGCGCATCCAGGAGTCTGAGGTGAAGAAGGCTTTAAAAAGGATGAAAGGAGGCAAGGCGATGGGCCCTGATTGTATCCCCATTGAGGTGTGGAAAGGTCTCGGGGACATTGCGATAGTATGGCTAACCAAGCTTTTCAACCTCATTTTTCGGGCAAACAAGATGCCAGAAGAATGGAGACGGAGTATATTAGTACCAATCTTCAAGAACAAGGGGGATGTTCAGAGTTGTACTAATTACCGTGGAATTAAGCTGATGAGCCATACAATGAAGCTATGGGAGAGAGTCATTGAGCACCGCTTAAGAAGAATGACAAGCGTGACCAAAAATCAGTTTGGTTTCATGCCTGGGAGGTCGACCATGGAAGCCATTTTCTTGGTACGACAACTTATGGAGAGATATAGGGAGCAAAGGAAGGACTTGCATATGGTGTTCATTGACTTGGAGAAGGCCTATGATAAGATACCGCGGAATGTCATGTGGTGGGCCTTGGAGAAACACAAAGTTCCAGCAAAGTACATTACCCTCATCAAGGACATGTACGATAATGCTGTGACAAGTGTTCGAACAAGTGATGTCGACACCGGTGACTTCCCGATTAAGATAGGACTGCATCAGGGGTCAGCCTTGAGCCCTTATCTTTTTGCATTGGTGATGGATGAGGTCACAAGGGATATACAAGGAGATATCCCATGGTGTATGCTCTTTGCGGATGATGTGGTGCTAGTTGACGATAGTCGGACGGGGGTAAATAGGAAGTTAGAGTTATGGAGACAAACCTTGGAATCGAAAGGGTTTAGGCTTAGTAGAACTAAAACCGAGTACATGATGTGCGGTTTCAGTACTACTAGGTGTGAGGAGGAGGAGGTTAGCCTTGATGGCCAGGTGGTACCTCGGAAGGACACCTTTCGGTATTTGGGGTCAATGTTGCAGGAGGATGGGGGTATTGATGAAGATGTGAACCATCGAATCAAAGCCGGATGGATGAAGTGGCGCCAAGCTTCTGGCATTCTCTGTGACAAGAGAGTGCCACAAAAGCTAAAAGGCAAGTTCTACAGGACGGCGGTTCGACCCGCAATGTTGTATGGCGCGGAGTGTTGGCCGACTAAAAGGCGACATGTTCAACAGTTAGGTGTGGCGGAGATGCGTATGTTGAGATGGATGTGTGGCCACACGAGGAAGGATCGAGTCCGGAGTGATGATATACGAGATAGAGTTGGGGTAGCACCAATTGAGGAGAAGCTTGTCCAACATCGTCTGAGATGGTTTGGGCATATTCAGCGCAGGCCTCCAGAAGCTCCAGTGCATAGCGGACGGCTAAAGCGTGCGGAGAATGTCAAGAGAGGGCGGGGTCGACCGAATTTGACATGGGAGGAGTCCGTTAAGAGAGACCTGAAGGATTGGAGTATCGACAAAGAGCGAGCTATGGACAGGGGTGCGTGGAAGCTTGCTATCCATGTGCCAGAGCCATGAGTTGGTTGCGAGATCTTACGGGTTTCACCTCTAGCCTACCCCAACTTTTTGGGACTAAAGGCTTTGTTGTTGTTGTTGTTGTTGTATTGGGAAGAGAAGTGTACAGTGCAGTAACGGTGAAGCTGAAGGCAATAGTGTTTGAAATCATGGTGGAGAGAAGGGGAGAGAGATGTGAACAGCTGTGTTAGGGGGTTGTTTGGTTGGGATTCCTGCCAGCTTTCGGCTTCCGGCTTGGAATCCCAACCAAACAACCCCTAGAAAAGGAAGAAAGGTGCGTAAAGCTTTCCAAAGTGGAGAGCCAGACTTGTTCTTGAACCACGCAATGCTAATATTCCATGTTTGACAGGATTCATCTAACATAAATAGCTCAATGAGTTTGTTGTCATATAAGAGCTTGGTTACACAAGGTGACTCGTTCTTGTGAATTTGAAATCTATACTTTCATAATGCTATGATAACATTGTTTCTAACCATCCGATCAAGTCATCTAATGGCTAACCAAACGTTGCTCAGTTGGCTAGGGGTGCGAGTGCGTGCCCAGACCACCCAGGTTTGAGGCTTGGACTCCGCAGGGTGAGCTCACACTAGTTTCTTAACAAGGGCAGCTCGGTGCAGGTAGCTCCTGCTTGCGCAGGGTCCAGGGAAGGGTCCGACCACTTTGGGTCTTTTGTACGCAGCCTTTCCCTACATTTCTGCAAGAGGCTGTTTCCAGGATTCGAACCCGTGACCTCATGGTCACAAGGCAACAGCTTTACCGCTGCGCCAAGACTGCCTCCGCAGGCTCCGCAGGGTGAGCTCACACTAGTTTCTTCTACCTAAAAATTCCAAAGGTGCTAGTGTCCATTGGTAGAGTTTTTTAAGCCATCTAGTGGTTTATATTTAGATCTTGCCTTTTAACATAGCATGCTTGTCTCATGTAATCACATTCTACCATACAACGTCTCTGATTTATTGTTGACATGCCCCATTCGAAACGAGTAATTAGTCACGAGTCATGAAAAAAATCATACTGCCCCATCAAACATATGACGTTTTGGACATAGGCATGTTGTCCAACATGTACTCCTCTTACTTACCGATTATCCAGTGCACTTAATTGTGTTGTACACATAAATTAATAAATAGAAACCCCTACACTTCATGAATGATTCAAGTGCTCAAGGACATACAGGTGGGTCGACTATGCGGTATTTAGGGATCACAGAAACAGAAATGCAAAAATTACCCTCTTGGGCACTTGGTCTAACCTACCAAGTTTGGATTGTGTTTTAAAGAAGATATACGGGACTACGTGATTAGATACCAATGTTCTAGCCACAAACCAAACATTTGTGACACCATCTTTAAGAAAGAATGCAGATTTAAATAGATATTGAGTAGACTTCAGCTGTTAGCTGCACCTTTTGACATTAATGATCTATAATGACACGACGAGGATGATATCAGCATGAAAGGCTATCTAGTTCTCTGACAAAACCCATCATGCAGTGACTTTTATTAGACAGGAAGCCTAATGTGGCAGACACGTAGGCGCTATGTTGCCTAGTACCACATTGAAATGGTCAAAACCGCTTTAGAATAGTCTGTCGGGTATTTTACCTGGTTATGAAAGTTGATGATTATATTTGTCCGGTTTTATTGTTCAGGTGGGTAATGTGCAGTCAGGAAATAGTTGAGGTGTGAGAAATACATGTTTTCCTTTGTCAAATTTGATTTGGATACTTCAATGCTACAACTTTAAAAGGTTGGCAGCATGTACACTGAGTGATGCAAAAATTATTTGTTATCATATTTGGCAATGTGAATTCACATACAGTCCTACTACTTAACAATGAAAAGAGGGAAGTTAACAAGGGGTACACACGTACTTTGCAAAAGCTCCGCATCATCTTCTGTTTCACTTTCTGAGCATTCCCTCTCTGAAGACTCAGATATGTGTTTCTCAACAAAGTCTGAAGATGTATGTTCCTCAGAAGAGGAATCTGGATGCTGAAGATAACTTTCGGTGTCAAAATCAGCTCCTGTAGAAACCATTTGAGCAGAAGGTAAATCACTATGGCTATGAGTTTCACCAGAATCACTAGGCAGGTATGCATATCTACTTCTTTTAGCCCGATAGGTGGCAGGTGATGGATCTTTATCTCCCCCAATTAAGATAGCCCCATAATCATCATTGTGCGGCGAGTGCTGCGTCAATTTTGCACTGCTCTGCAAGACTTGAACAAGTGGTCGGTGTCTGTCACATTTTTCAATAGATTCATCGAAATCGCTTCCATCCGATCTATTCTTTTTCACAATTGTACAAACCTCCTTGCTCTCTAAACTTGCTCCTCCCTGAATATGTCTCACATGGGATAAGTCTCCAATGTGGTTACTGATAATATTCTCTGAGGTGTCCAGCGACTCTGAAAAGTTTATCTTCAAACCGGCATTGAGAAAATACTGCCCAGCTTCTTTTTTTGCAGGAAGAGCAGATACATCTTTTCTTTTCCTCTTTTTGCTCTTGTAGCGAGTACTTCCAAGGTCTTTGCGATGTTTCGTGCAAGCTGCATTTCATGTCAGCTTTATCATATCCATACATCCCATTTAAGTAACTGAAGCATGAAAAAAGCTTAAGAGGGCGTACCAGAAAAGTAGGCAGGTCTGAAACCTTGAGTCTGATGCAGTTTCCTCTCTAATTCAAGGGCATGAAGAATGGCATCTTCTCTCCGTGCATATTTCTCTCTTTTCTTCGAAAGAGTCCCTTGAGTAGCCTCTGCCCTCTCAATGCAGGCATCGAACTCCCCACACCTAAATGCTTTAACGCGCTTTGATTTCTCAAGGTTGTACCAGTCACTGTGAAAAAAATAAGAGGATGAAAAGTTTATACAAAATGAAGAATTTGTCATAACTCAGAAACTTTGAAGATTTGGAAAGACAAATTTACACTAGTTGAGTACATGGGGAAAGAACATAGAGTATGATATTAACAGCTATTAATTCCTGAAGAGAACAGTCCCAGCGAAATAGAACTGGAAACTGAGCTCAAATTGTAATAAACATGTGGCTTCTATTCAGAATAAGGATTAGCAAAATAACTAGTTTGCGACTTTTCAAGAAATATGATTAATAGTAACTGGCAAAATATTAAACATTACTATTTCACTTGAGCAGAAGATTAGTAAGTTTCCCTCCCTCCTGTTTGGTTTCTACAAAACTACTGTTTTCTATGAGATACGCAAACAAATAAACTCAATTGATTGTTTCATACAAAAGCAACAAACCAACACAGAAACAATATATGAAGCGTATAATACATAATCAAATATAATTCAGGTGCTTCAGAAATAAGGGGTGAAACAAATTGACATCAAGTTTTTTTTATTCATTCAGCCTTCATAAAACAAATAATTTTCACTAAATACCTAGCTACAGGATACAATTAAAAACAGCCATGCAAGGTCCCCAAAAAATAACAATTTGAACATGCGACAGCAATGTAAGGGCACTTATCTAGGCGCTTAAACAGGAAAAGATATATACCAGTGTCTCTCTTCCAGTGCTAGGCGCTAACCGCCGGTACTAACCACGATTAGAACATAGTTCAAAAAGGCACGCCTAGGCGGGCACTTAAGCTCGCCTAGGCTCTGGCAAAACGCCTAGCGCTTAATGTGCCATAATTGTATTTAAGCGTGTGTTTTAGTCAGAAGAACACAAGGCGCTGGGAAAACGTACAATTAATGCCTATCACTTTTTTAACTTTGATTAGAAATATATTCGCAAAAGAAACACAAGTAGAAATAGCGCTTCTTGTCTCTTCTCGTGTGGAAAAAATTGCCAAGCGCTCGTGGCAAGATTTTGCACAATGCTGCATCAGACGCCAGGAATTGATGATGCAACTGCCGATCGGCTAGGAAATATTCCCTGGCGCCCTCTCCTAGCGCCGGGCGTTGGAGATGGCCTAATGCATCATGTGAACAGATCTAAATTTCATCTCAAAATGCATGCACAGAAAGCAAATAAACTGGTACCGAGCTTAACAGAGAGCGTGAAAATCAGATTTCCTGGTACAACCAGAGGCGGAGCCACCTCCCGGGCTCCTCGAACGAAACTTCATTGGAGTTATAGCAGGATTTAGGATTCAACTGGCTGATTTCATGGAGAAATGCTACTCTAAGTGATAGCAGTTAGAGTCTGCATAGGCATTGTTTCTTCCATCAAAGTTCCAAACTCAGCGTCCCAAAAGCATCAGAAACAAGTGCTAATCGAGAACCTCACAGGGCGCCTTCTTCTTCTTGAGAAGACAAGCAAAAAGGCAGTAATGGAAACTTACACGCTGGCGTCCTCGCGGCCGAGAAGCTTGACCGGCGTGCCGGACCTTGGGGACATGATCTGCGACGGCGGCAGCTCGGCTTGGCCCAGGATCCTGCCGGGCCACCAGGAGCCGTTCCTCCGGCGCACCCACACGATGGTCCCCGGCGAGGTGTCCCCGACGCTGCAGCAGCCCTCGTCCGCGTCTCCTCCACCCTCCGAGCCTCCCCCCATCCCGCCCCGCCTCCCACCGCCAGGCCAAACCCTAACGAACTAACCGCGCCTCCTCAGCCCGCTTCTAGAAGCTTCCCTCGCCCTCGAGATCTGCCTTCCATTCAAGTCACGGAGGGCGCCGGCACCCGGGAGGCGCCCTGCCCGGCGCCTCCTCCGCGCGGCAGGCTCGGCCGAGATCGCGCTGCCCACGCCCCCGCCCCGCCTCCGGCAGCTTCTAGAAGCTTCTCCCGCGGGACTCCCGGGGCCTCCTCGTCGTCCTCGTCGCCGTCGCCCTCCCTCCCCTGTCCTCCACCCTCGGCGGGGCGGGGGCCCCGGCGGTGCGCTGGCTCGCGGCCGGCACGGCGGACGGCTCCGGCGCGGCTCCGGTGTGTGTTTCTTCTGCCTCCTCGTTCCAGAAGGAAAAAAATAAAGAAAGTGGGAAATAGAAAGGTGTTCTTTTCTCTTTTCTTTTGGAGCGGTTTGCTGGTCTTGGCTGGTCTGGACCGCGTGGAGGGAGGGAGAGGGGAAGGGACAAGAAGAGACGGCAACCGACGCGGTCGCTGGTCGAGCCCGGGCCGGACCCAGGAGCGGCGCCAGCGGCCTGAGGAGGAACCGCGAAGGGTCGGTCCATGCGCCGGGTGCCGAGGGAGGCGTCTCGCCTGTGCTTTTCCGGGTTTCCACATGGATCGGCATCTGGTACACGCACGTTAAGACACGAACAATTAGAAGTAATAAAATAAAGATCATCTACAACCGGATCCCTCACTTGCCCCTTTAACTGAAAACCTACACAGGGTTCATATAAAAAGGGCAGCACTAGACGCCGGTCAAAAACCTACACAGGGTTCAGATAAAAAGGGCAGCACTAGACGTCGGTCGACTGGCGCCAGCCCCCGGCCGGTCACATCCCAGCGTGCAGGGACGATTTTAAGGGGGGGCCAGGGGGCTAGACCCCCCCCCCCCCCCCCCAACGATCTCATTATCCCATTAGTTACGACCGATATTTTCCCTGGTTCGCACACAACATCTAGTTGTCTCGCCCCCCCCCCCCCCCCATGTTCTCATACGCATAGGCCCAGAGTCATGTACGTACACACAACACCAAAGGCCCAAATATATCAGCAAAAAGGGAAAAGGAAACACAGCCCGCCGTGGATGGAAGACAAGGAGTTGGAAGCAATACGCACAACCGACGCAGCGCCGCAGCGGCGTGTCCCAGGTCAATCTGCTCGTTCTTGCGATCTGCCGATCCGAAAAACCTGCTCGCTGCCGCCGGCCGCTTCTATAGTCTATCCTCTATCTAATCTCTCCATCCGTTCCGTTCAGAAGGGAAGGCCTCCATCCCACCGTCCCCGAGACCCAGACGCTCCCTTGCGGCCCGGCGTATTCCGGCCTGCCGGCCACACTGATGAGCGACCAAACAGGGAAGAAAGGTCAGTTTTTTTGCAGCACCAGCATTAGATTAATTTCTGTCTTGGAATCTAATTGTAAGAATATAGACATTAGAAACTAATTAGAATTTTTTTTTATTGTCCAATTGTGTTCTGTAGACATGAAGAGGAAGAGAGCTCAATCAATCCATACTTTTTTCAAGCGAATTGGTTCAAGCTCTCAGCCATGTGAACATGGTGATGGTGCTAATACAAATGATGTGCAACCTAGCGAAGAGAACAACCCTAGTCATGCTGAAGGTGATGCTCAAGATGTTCCAGTGCCAGAAGTTACAGAAGAAGCTACAGTCATAACCACAAAATATGATCGAGACCCAGGGAGGCGCCCTCAAATTTGGCAACTCCCTCCAGAAAAGCAAGATGATGCTAGGCGTTTTTATATATGTGAGGGGGCCTATCAGCCCGAATTGGAAAATTATGAATATAATGAAAGAAGTGCTATTCGTCGGCGATTCCAAAAAGATTGGTAGACAAATTTTTGGTGGTTGAAATATTCGACTGATACAAAATGTGCCTATTGCTTGCCTTGTTTTCTCTTTTCGAAGAAGCCGGTTGGGAAGTGTGGTTCGGACACATTCACTGTCAAAGGATTTGATAAGTGGAAGAAGGTTAACAATGGAAAAGAATGTGCTTTTCTCAAACATATGGGCACTACTCCCAGCTCTGCTCATAACTTTGCAGTTCGGTGTTACGAAAATCTGAAAAATAATCCAACTCATATTGACAAGGTGATGAAAAAGCAAACTAAGCAAATGGTTCTTGATGCAAGACTGAGGCTTAAGACTTCTATTGATGCCATGAGGTAAGCAACACATATTTTGTTTAAGACAATTTTCTTTATACATTATATCTAATAATTATTCTCTATTGATTGCATCAGGTGGTTAATGTTCCAAGCATGTCCATTTAGAGGAAATGATGAATCCGAGGATTCCAAGAATCAAGGTAATTTCAAGGAAATGATTAAGCTTTTGGCTTCTTATAATAAGGATGTACAAGAAGTTGTACAGAATGCTCCTAGAAATGCAAAGTACACCTCCTCAACTATTCAGAAGGAAATTGCTAGCATAATTTCACGAAAAGTGCAAACCTCAATTAAAGAAGAAATGGGTAATGGCAAGTTTGCAATACTGGTTGATGAATGTCGGGATGAGTCTAAAAAAGAGCAGATGGCAGTAGTTGTTCGGTTTGTGAACATAGAAGGGTTGATAAGGGAGCGTTTCCTTGATCTTGTTCATGTTAGTGACACTTGTGCTTTGACTCTCAAAAATAAAATCATTGCTGTCCTAGTTGATAATGGGTTGAATGTGCAAGATATTAGAGGCCAAGGGTACGATGGAGCAAGCAATATGAGAGGGAGTGGAATGGGCTAAAGGCTCTAATTCTCCAAGAGTGTCCTTATGCTTATTATATCCATTGTCTAGCTCATCAACTCCAATTGGCTTTGGTTGCCGCTTCAAGGGAGGTAAATGAGGTTCACAATTTTTTCCAACATGCAAATTTTGTTGTGAATACAGTTAGTGCATCTCCCAAACGTAATGATGAGTTACTACAAAACCAGGCAGCTGAAATTGCTAGAGAGATTGAATTGGGAGAGCTTGACACTGGAAGAGGGGCTAATCAAATAGGATCTTTACAAAGGGCCGGGGACACGAGATGGAGTTCACACTATAAGTCAATCAAAAGTTTGCTCAAGATGTTTGCTGCAACTATTTCAGTTCTAAGAAGTGTAGCAACTGATCGCTCAGCTACAAGGAATTCAAGAGGAGACGCTGCAGGTGCCCTGAAGATTTTAAACACATTTGATTTTGTCTTCATTTTGCACCTAATGAAAAGAATTATGAAAATCACGGATATCTTGTGTGTGAAACTTCAAAATAAAAGTTTGGATATTGCCAATGCACTGGATTGTGTTTCTAACACAAAGTCGTTGCTTGCTGAACTAAGAGAAGATGGATGGGAAAGTCTTTTTGAAGATGTCAAATCATTTTGTGTGAAACATGAGATTGACATCCCGGACATGGATCAAAGGTATGTCTCTTTCCCTATCTGTATGTTCATTACATTCCAACGTAGAGATTTAGTCACTTACATGCAACTAATTCATGTTTTTCATATATATTGCAATTATAGGTATGTTGATGTAACAAAATCAAGAAATAAGCATGACAACACCACCGTTATCCATCATTACAAAGTAGATGTGTTTAATGTTGCAATAGATCAACAAGTGATAGAGTTGAATGATCGATTCAGTTCTCAAGTTACGGAGCTTCTAGATCTTTGTTCATCATTGGACCCTAGACATGATGCCTTCGACAAGTCCAAGATATGCACTCTAGTGGAAAAATTCTACCCAGCTGATTTTTCTAGTCAAGAAAGAGATCGGTTGGAGTGTGAATTACCACATTTCCAGCTTGATACATTGAACCATCCAGAGATCAAAAATTGCAAATCACTTGCTGATATGACAAAAGGAATAATTAAAACTGGCAAGTCTTCTGATTATCCTATGGTTGAGAGGTTGTTACGATTAGTAATAACTCTTCCGGTGTCAACTGCAACAGCAGAGCGAGCCTTTTCCGCAATGAAACTTGTCAAGACACGTCTTCGAAGTAAATTGGGAGATGATTTTCTTCGTCATTGCACTATAGTCTACATTGAGAAGGAAATAGCAGCCAAGTTTAGCTCCGACGATATTATTGAGATATTTGTTACTGGTGCTCGTAAATCCGACTTCAAATTAATAGATATGTAATTTTTATTCTTATTGTGGAGCAACAGACGTACATTAACTATTTTTATCTTCCAATATTTACTAAGTTATGTGACTATGTATCCAAAGATTTTGATGTTTTTAGTTCTTGCCCCCCTATCTCTATTTTCTGGCTTCGTCCCTGCCAGCGTGTGTTGCGTTGTCTCTCAAGCGTCGGATCAAGCCCCCCTTTGATCCCTCCTCGCGAGCCCTCCCTCCCCCTCCCCCCTCACATCATCGCACATGGGAGGAAGAGTGATAGCGAGCGCCGCCGACCCACCTGCCATGGACGTGTGAGGCCTCGTCATTGGCGGTGCTTGCAACCTCACCGTCATCGTCGAAAGCATCACCCACAGTCATCCGCATCCCTCACCATCACCACCTCATTTATAGCTCCTGTAGAGGATGGATCGTCACTCCCACATCGTCGCCTCATAGCAGCGGCTGAAAGCGGTTGTAGCTTGCTGTCCCATGGTTGCAGCATTGCTGCGCCGCCGCCCGCCCACGCCGTCGACGCTCGTCGCCCCATGGTTGCAGCCCCGGGTGCACCGCCCGCCGCCCTCCTCACCAATGCTCATGACACGGGTGGATGCGGCTCGCACAGCCATTGCCTCTTGGCTTCCACTTCCACCGGTTTATAACTACACAGTCACATAGTAGTGTTTGATAGAGCCTAAGCGAGTCGATCCTCATCTGGAGAACATGCAAACAC
The DNA here is from genome assembly GCA_963921465.1 of Triticum timopheevii. Taxonomy (NCBI): domain Eukaryota; kingdom Viridiplantae; phylum Streptophyta; class Magnoliopsida; order Poales; family Poaceae; genus Triticum; species Triticum timopheevii. The sequence goes on from OY997272.1 coordinate 446,415,847, forward strand.
CTCAGGTCTAGGACATGGCATATACATTGTACTTGAGACTAAGAGATGACAATATCTCGTTGCGTCTCAAAGTGGGTCTGTTCGACTTGGTGATCTCCATCCCCGAGTACATACTATCGGTTTAGCATCCCTTTACCCATGATTTGTCAAACATAGTCATCAACCAACACATACTAGTCAAAGGGTAGTGTCCACATAACCTTGTCAATTAGGGACCATTAGAACAAGCATCATACAATATATATTCTTACAAGCAAGTCACGTACTTATTGATACTCATCACTGATGATGTTCAAGAACGATACAGAAAACTCATCAATTCATAGGGAACCATCACATGATTACCTCTAGGGCGTATCTCCAACAGTTGATAGGTGGGAACCCGATGAACGAGTTCACACCCGAGGGTGGCCCGATCTTCACATCGTAGGATCGAATCGGGAGGGATAACTAGCTGCAAGCAGCCGAGATAACTAGCTTTATACCTGCCAAGGTTGGATGCAACCCGTACGTTGGGGATGGCTGACTGAAGCTACAAGAACTCCAACCCGTTGTCTGAACAATCACAGAACCACAAACCAGAACTAATCCACAAAAAACGGTCGGAACCGTAGAGCACGAACTAGGGGGAATCAGAGGCTCCTTCTAGCGAATCCGAATGAACTCACAAGAGCAAAGGTAGCAAGATTTCTCTGATCTCTCTAGCAGTCTTGCTGCATAAGCTTGTAGCTGAATGGTTTGACCAAAGGTTTCTCTAGAGGATGGGGAGATGGGGATTTATAGCAGAGACAACCCCCCTTAGCTAGGTGTGAAAATGGTTTTTAAAAGTAAGCAGGTTTGCATGGCTTCCTTGGGGGAATAAGCAGTCAACTTTGGGAGTTGTAGGAGAGCTCCTCCGAAAATCGCGAAGTCTTGATAGTCTGGACACCTTCCACGAGATTGGCTAGAACTTTTGGCTCACAACTCCAAATGATGTGAGGTTTTTTGCATTGGGAAGATAATTTGATGTAGCTTTTGTTGATGTACCCCTATGGGCCCGTATCTCCACTACATGGGTGTGGCACAACGAAACATCAGAGGGGAAAACTGACAACATCAGCTTCACTTGAAACTTGTTTTCTCCAAACTTGTTCCTCCAAAGCGGTTGCTTCAAGAGCTCATAGGTTGTTGGATTGCTTCCATGTTATACCTAAGTTCAACCAACAACAATGGGAATGAAAGCATAGTTGTGTCATCAAGGTTACAAGGTAAACTTAAGTTAGCGTTCACCTGGTCACTTTTTGTTTGGCGCGACTTCTTGTGATTGGACCTATAATTGTTAGAGACTTGTCGATGGTTGTGGTGTCCTCATCATCCTCCCCCTGTTGAAAAGGAGTCGTCCTCAACTCTAATGGTCCAAAGTATGGAGAGAGGTCGGACACATTGAAAGTTGGACTAACACCATAATCCATCAAAAGGTCAATCTTGTAGGCATTGTCATTGATCTTCGCAAGCACTTTGAATGGACCATCTCCATGTGGTTGCAACTTGCATTTGCGTTGATCCGGAAAATGATCCTTCTGCAGGTGTACCCACACAAGATCACCTTCTTCAAACAACACCTTCTTTCTTCCCTTGTTTGCTCGTTTTGCATATTGTTCAGTCATCTTCTCAATATTTTCCTTGGCCTTCTCATGAATTTTCTTCATGAAGTCAGCATGCTTACTTGCATCAAGATTGGTTCGCTCGTGCAATGGTAAAGGCAAGAGATCTATGGAAGCAGCAGGTTTGAAACCATAAACAATTTCAAAAGGACAAATTTTGGTGGTTGAATGTACTGCCATGTTGTATGCAAACTCCACGTGGGGGAGACACTCTTCCCACATCCTCAATATTTTCTTTTAAACTGCTCTCGGCATCATGGATAGTATGCAGTTGACAACTTCAGTTTGTCCATCCATTTGGGTGTCATGTAGTGGAAAAGTGAACTTTTGTTCCTAGCTTTGCCCACAACATTTTCCAAAAATAGCTCAGAAACTTGGTGTCACGATCTAAAACAATAGTGCGTGGTACTCCATGTAGATGCACGATTTCCCTGAAAAACAAATCAGCAATGTGTGAAGCATCATCGCTCTTATGACACGGGATAAAATGAGCCATCTTGCTAAACCTATCAACCACCACAAATATTGAATCACTCCCCCTCTTAGTGCGTGGTAATCCAAGAACAAAATTCATAGAAATATATTCCCAAGGTGTACTAGGAATTGATAAAGGCATATAAAGTCCATGAGGGTTTAAACGCGACTTAGCTTTTGTGGCAGATCTCACAATGTAGCACGTAGCGCTCAACATCACACCTCATCCTTGGCCGAAAGAAATGGTCAATCAGCACACTCTCAGTTTTCTTTGCTCCAAAATGTCTCATGAGACCACCAGCATGAGCCTCCTGCAAAAACAACAAATGAACAGAGCAATCTGGGATGCACAATTTGTTAGCTCGAAACAAGAATCCATCATGCAAGTGAAACTTTTCCCAACCTTTCCCCTCACTACACTTTGAGTGTGATTCAGCAAAATATGGGTCATTGGCATACAATTCTTGGATACTTTGCATCCCAAGAATTTTAGTATCAAGTTGTGAGAGTAAAATATGGCGTCTAGACAAAGCATCGGCAAGAACGTTGTCTTTTCCTTTCTTGTACTTGACAATATAGGGAAAAGATTCTATGAACTCACTCCATTTTGCATGTCTATGGTTCGGTTTTTGTTGACCCCTAAGGTGCCTTAAAGATTCATGGTCGGAATGTATCACAAATTCTTTAGGCCACAAATAATGTTGCCATGTTTCCAAAGATCTCACAGGTGCATATAATTCTTTGTCATAAACTGAGTAATTTAGAGTTGGACCACTTAGCTTCTCACTAAAATATGCAATAGGCCTACCTTCTTGCATTAGTACGCCTCCAATACCCACACACTTGCATCACATTCAATTTCAAAAGTATTACCAAAGTTGGGTAGTGCAAGTAATGGTGCAGATGTCAATTTTTCTTTCAGCTCTTGGAAGGCCTTCTCTCGTGCGTTTGCCCATTTGAAGGGAACATCTTTCTTGCTTAGCTCATTCATTGGGTCAGCAATGGTGCTGAAGTCCTTCACAAACCGACGATAGAAACCCGCAAGGCCAATAAAGCTTCGTACTTGGCTTACATTTTGTGGAGGCATCCACTCACGGATGGCCTTGACCTTCTCTTCATCTTCCTCAACACCTTGACTTGAATCAACAAAGCCAAGAAACACAACTTTGTCTGTGCAAAATGTGCACTTTTCCTTGTTAGCATATAATTTCTCCTCTCTTAGGACAGCAAGCACACACCGAATGTGTTCAACATGTTCATACAAAGTTTTGCTATAAATCATGATGTCATCAAAGTAAACAACCACAAACTTGCCAATGAACATTCTAAGCACATGATTCATCAATCTCACAAAGGTAATATGTGCATTTGTCAATCCAAATGGCATAACTAACCATTCATACAAACCAGATTTTGTTTTGAAAGCAGTTTTCTATCCATCACCCCCTCTCATTCTAATTTGGTGGTAGCCACTTCGCAAGTCCATTTTAGAAAAGATTGTGGCATCACTAAGTTCATCAAGCATGTCATCGAGCCTAGGTATGGGGTGCCTATACCTCATGGTGATGTTGTTAATAGGCCTACAATCGTAGCACATTCTCGAAGATCCATCTTTTTTTGGTACTAAAAGAACGGGTACAACACAAGGAGAGAGACTTTCCCTTACATAACCTTTGTTTAGTAGGCCTTCAACTTGTCGCTCAATCTCCTTGGTTTCCTCCGGGTTTGTGCGGTAAGGTGGTCAGTTCAGCAATGGGGCTCCTGGAACCAAATCAATTTGGTGTTCGATGCCTCTTTGTGGTGGCATCCCTGGTGGTATTTCCTCGGGGAATACATCTTTATACCCATGCACAATTTCAACAACAACACTAGGAGTGGTAGAGGATAAGTCGTTAGTAGAAAGAAAGTTGTCCTTGTACAAAAGTACAAAGAAAACGGAATTGGGTTCTCTCAACTCTCTAATGTCCCTTTTCCCAACCATCATAACTATCCCTGTTTTTCCCATGTCTTGGTAAAATTAAGTTGTGGGGTTTTATTTGGCTTTGGATCCTCTCGCTCGCTATGTTGGTGGATGTCACTCAAGTGTTTCTCGCTCACTCTCTCTCTCTCTCTCTCTTTCCTTTTTAGATCATCCATCAATATTTCTTCGAGTGTCAAAGGGAGCAAAGATATGCGCTCTCCCTCATATTGGAACAAGAGACGATTAGCATAGCCGCTAATTTGCACATCACGATCATACAACCAAGGTCTTTCCAACAACAATTGGCATGCTTGTATTGGCACCACATCACATTCCACTTGATTTCGGTACTTCCCAATGGAAAACTGAACGGTGACTATGTTGCTTACTCGAAGTGTACCACAATCATTGAGCCATTGCATCTTATATGGACTTGGTGCCTTCTTTGTTTTAGCCCCAATTTCTCTACCAAATCTGAACTCGTAATGTTGTCATAGCTGCCATTGTTAATAATAATTCTACAAACCTTTTCCTTGATGGTGTTGTCGGATTCAGGGCTCTGCAGACCCAAGAAAGGTTCGAACTTTGGGGCGTCTGCGAAGAACTCAACCTCTCTAGCCAACCGATCCGTTGCCCCCACGGCCTAGCTCGATGAACAAGGAAGAAGATGGACTCGGCAGTTTACCCAGGTTTGGGCCACCTTGCAGTGTAAAACCCTACTCCTGCTTTGTGGTGGATTTGCCTCACGAGGGGCTGAGGATGAACTAGTACAAGGGAAGAACAACCTAGCGAGGTCTGCTCTGGTGAGTCAATGAGTTGAGGGGATTGGATTGCCCCCTCCTAAGGTGGTGGTTAACATATGTTTATAGCAGCCTCGGTCCTCTTCCCCCAAAACGTAGGCGGGAAGGGATCCCACAGTGGTCAGTTTGAAAGGGGACAAGTAGTATATATTATCCTGACGAAAGGTGATCTTCGCTTGCAAATCTTCTGGTCGTGACGCTGCGGTGGGCTCGGTGATGACATCCATCCTGTCGTCCCCGACGGTCTTGGTCTTGTTGCATGGGAATGGAAACCTTTGCCTGATTTCTCGAGACCCCGCGCCTGCGCTTACCTCCTTAGCACCAAAGAGGAAACTGTCTTCTTTGCGCCTGTTGGCGCCTGCCTAGCCTTGGTCATCATAGCTTGCGTCACCGCAACCTCACGAGGTTGGGCGCCTGCGTAGAAATCTCCGCTCCTCAGGAACAGCTTGGGGAGGCCGCTCCCTCTTAGCGTTGTCTGCCTCGCGAGGCTTGGCCCCTCGCGAGGGTCTTGTCTCGTTGGTGCTGCAGATGGGCCGTACCAGGCCGTCGATGGAGTCATGACGTGGGCCGCAGATAGGCAGGTCTGGGTACCATGGTTCCCAGAACACCGACAGTAGCCCCCGGGCCCAAGGCGCGCTCGGACTTGGCTTCGAGGCGAAGCCAAAGGGCAAGGGCGAAGTGTCGCGGGCCCCAATCGCCTGTGAACCGAGCCGACGCATGGCTCTTGATGGGACGTGGGCGTCTCCACTTCCCCACACCGCCTCGGCAACTACCCGACTTGAATATTGCCTGGCGCATGCAGAAAGGCCATCATTGCCCGGAATGTGAGAGGCCGGCGGTTAGACTTCCTACGGCTAAAAATGGGAGAGGGGCGGAGCCCCCAGCCCATCTTCATCTTCCTGCCTCTTGCTCCTTCTTCTTCTTCATGTCGCCGTCTTGCCAAAGCGTCCATGGCGCTAGTGAGAAGGTTCTTTGCCGCGCAGAAGGGAAAGGCTCCCAAGGAAGGACCGGGCTCGCCACCGCCCAAGAGAGGCCGCGGACGCCCCCATAAGTACGTTACGATGCCAGCGGTGGATTCCCGAGGGTGTGGGTGCACTCTCTCGAAAGCTGGTGCCACCTTCGGTAGCTGTGGGGGTGTACCCTCCCACGGCGGAAGTTGCCACGACCGGGGCGACCGCAGCGAGGGGGAGAGGCACGTGGCAGCCGTCCGGCCACCGCGCCCGCGATCCCACTCGGCCGATGCATCCTCAAAGTTCGTGGTGTGGGCAGAGAGGCCTGCAGGTGTCTGGTTCTAGCTCCCATGCTTCTTTGTAGGCGTGCTGCTGACTGGGGGACCTGGTGGCCTCTGGCTGCAGGCCGATGGCTACTGCATCAAGGCCTCATGGGTGGAGGTCGAGGTCACCCCCGTCGGCAACGTGTTCCTGAACCGCGGGTGGCATCCGTTCGCCCGCGCACGCGGCCTGCAGGGGAGGTGTACCGGCCACTTCAGGTATGACGGTGCGGCAACCCTCTATGTTAGGGTCTTCGGGGAAGATAGCAGGCGCCTGGGGTGCTGCCCGGAGAGCGACAGCGACAACGGAGATGTCCACCCCTCTGCGACGACGAAGGGAGGGGCGGTAGCATCCCTGGCGGTGAGCTTGCCCTTGGCGACGGCCGCGATGCCTCCAACGGTGGCGGCTCCTCCCCTGGGGAGAGCATGAGCGATGGCGACTACGACGAGCCGCCACACCGCCAAGCTCAGACCAGGGAGGGCGACGAGCCACCTCACCGCCCCGCCCCAGTGAAGCAGGAGGAGGACTACGACTGAGTGCAGCGTTGTTGGAGCCGGGCCTCAGGAGCCGATGTAGTTGCGCGGCTGCTTTTGCCTCTTTCTTTCTCCTGCATCAAAAAAGTGGAAAGCCCTGTTGGGGCGTGTAATGGACACGGTGCTTGTGCCATTATGTTATCATTTTTATATCGTGTCCAGATATCCGTGTTTCTGCTGATTGTGATTGGGATGACTTAGCTTAGTGTGCTTACGGTAGACTCCTGTGCCGTGAAAGCAAGCTTCTCTGGAACTTGGACTTCCTGCACGCCCCTCGTTTTGGAGAGGTCCTCCAGAGGTTTCCTTCTTAAGGATTCGAAAGTCCTCAGGCCTCGGGAGACACCCTATGGCTGCGGGGTTGGGGGACCTCCGAAGATGCCATACCTCACACGAGCCCCCGAGTGTGGGCCGATCACCGCTGGCATGCCGCATCGTGATGCCCGGAGGCACGGACTCAGGAGGGCGTACATGCCCGTTGGCTCGTTTAAGAGCATCGCGTGAGCATTGAGATGACAAAGGCTGGGGCACCAAGGCTTTGGCGAGGTGTGTTCACGGGTGATGTCTACTACACAACCTTCTTCTTGTAGACGTTGTTGGGCCTGCAAGTGCACAGATTTGTAGGACAGTAGCAAATTTCCCTCAAGTGGATGACCTAAGGTTTATCAATACATGTGAGGCGTAGGATGAAGATGGCCTCTCTCAAACAACCCTGCAACCAAATAACAAAGAGTCTCTTGTGTCCCCAACACACCCAATACAATGGTAAATTGTATAGGTGCACTAGTTCGGCGAAGAGATGGTGATACAAGTGCAATATGGATGGTAGATATCGGTTTTTGTAATCTGAAAATATAAAAACAGCAAGGTAACTAATGATAAAAGTGAGCACAAATGATATTGCAATGATAGGAAATAAGGCATAGGGTTCATACTTTCTCTAGTGCAAGTTCTCTCAACAATAATAACATAGGTAGATCATATAACAAACACTCAACATGCAACAAAGAGTCACTCCAAAGCCACTAATAGCGGAGAACGAACATAGAGATTATGGTAGGGTGCGAAACCACCTCAAAGTTATTCTTTCGGATCGATCTATTCAAGAGTTCGTACTAGATGATGATGCGTGTTATAGATAACGGAACGGTGGAAAGTTGCATGGCAATATATCTCGGAATGGCTATGGAAATGCCATAAGAGGTAGGTATGGTGGCTGTTTTGAGGAAGGTATATGGTGGGTGTATGGTACCGGCGAAAGTTGCGCGGCACAAGAGAGGCTAGCAATGGTGGAAGGGTGAGAGTGCGTATAATCCATGGACTCAACATTAGTCATAAAGAACTCATATACTTATTGCAAAAATCTAGAAGCCATTGAAAACAAAGTACTACGCGCATGCTCCTAGGAGGATAGATTGGTAGGAAAAGACCATCGCTCGTCCCCGACCGCCACTCATAAGGAAGACAATCAATAAATAAAATTATGCTCCAACTTCATCACAAAGGGGTTCACCATACGTGCATGCTACAGGAATCACAAACTTCAACACAAGTATTCCTCAAATTCATAATTACCCCACTAGCATGACTCTAATATCACCATCCTCATATCTCAAAACAATTATAAAGCATCAAATTGATCATAGCATCCAATTCACTTTCTATGATAGTTTTTATTATACCCAATTTGGATGCCCATCATTCTAGGACCAATTTTTATAACCATAGAAAATACCATGCTGTTCTAAAAGACTCTCAAAATAATATAAGTGAAGCCTGAGAGATCAATACTTTCTACAAAATAGAACCACCTCCGTGCTCTAAAATATATAAGTGAAGCACTAGAGCAAAACCTATCAAGCTCAAAAGATATAAGTGAAGCTCATTGAGTAGTCGAATAATTATGCAACTATGTGAAGACTCTCTAACATTTAAGAATTTCAGATCTTGGTATTTTATTCAAACAGCAAGCAAAACAAAATAAAACAAAATGACACCCCAAGCAAAACACATATCATGTGGCGAATAAAAATATAGCTCCAAGTAAAGTTACCGATGAACGAAGACGAAAGAGGGGATGCCTTCCGGGGCATCCCCAAGCTTAGGCTCTTGGTTGTCCTTGAATATATTACCTTGGGGTGCCTTGGGCATACCCAAGCTTAGGCTCTTTCCACTTTTTATTTCATAGTCCATCGAATCTTTACCTAAAACTTGAAAACTTCACAACACAAAACTTAACAGAAAAACTCGTAAGCTCCGTTAGTATAAGAAAATAAATCACCACTTAGGTACTGTTATGTACTCATTATAAATTCATATTGGTGTAATATCTACTGTATTCCAACTTCTCTATGGTTTATACCCTCCGATACTACTCATAGATTCATCAAAATAAGCAAACAACACATAGAAAGCAGAATCTGTAAAAAACAGAACAGTCTGTAGTAATCTGTATCAAACGTATACTTATAGAACTCCAAAAATCCTACCAAATTAGGAAGACCTGAGAAATTTTTGTACCAATCTAGAGAAAAAATAATCAGATCAAAATCACATTTCTGTGAACTATTGAAACTAATTTACTGGGTGCAAAAGTTTTTGATTTTCAGCAGGATCAACACAACTATCACCGTAAGCTATCCTAAAGGTCTTACTTGGCACTTTGTTGAATCAAAAGCTATAAAACATGATTAATACAGTAGCATAATCATGTGAACACACAACAACAGTAGGGTTAAATATTGGGTTGTCTCCCAACAAGCGCTTTTCTTTAATGCCTTTTAGCTAGGCATGATGATTTCAATGATGCTCACATAAAAGATAAGAATTGAAACATGAAGAGAGCATCATGAAGAATATGACTAGCACACTTAAGTCTAACCCACTTCCTATGCATAGGGACTTTGTGAGCAAACAACCTATGGGAACAATAATCAACTAGCATAGGAAGGCAAAACAAGCATAACTTCAAGATTTTCAACACATACAGAGGAAACTTAATATTATTGCAATTCCTACAAGCATATGTTCCTCCCTCACAATAATTTTTAGTAGCATCATGAATGAATTCAACAATATAACCAGCACCTAAAGCATTCTTTTCATGATCTAAAAGCATAGAAAATTTACTACTCTCCACATAAGCAAAATTCTTCTTATTCGGAATAGTGGGAGTAGCATGAGAGACTTGAATACTATAAATAGTTTCCACATTAAAAGAGTAATGTTCAGAAAAAGGGTAATCATAATCACGACAAGTTTTATAAATATAATCATCACTACTTTTTATAGCATAAGTTTCATCACAATAATCATCATAAGTAGCAACTTTGTTCTCATCATAATCGATTGAAACCTCTTCCAAGATAGTGGAATCATCACTAAATAAAGTTGACACTCTTCCAAATCCACTTTCATATTCATCATAGGTAAGAGGCATGCTATCATCATAACAACTTTGCATATCAAAACTTGGGATGCTAACAATACCATCTTTATTAAACATAGCATCCCCAAGCTTGGGACAAACATTAATTGCAGCAAATATATTCTCAAATATGTCATTCTCATCAAACATAGCTTCCCCAAGCTTGGGTCTTTTCATATCATAGGCATAATCACTCTCATCATTAATAGTATGGATAGCACCAACAGTGTAGCAATGATCATCATCACAATGAGTAGTAGGAGCAACATCATTTGAGAGAGATATCTTTTTACCTTTGTTGCTCCTTCTTTTCTTTTTCTTCTTCACATTATGTGTGGGTTCAACCTTCTTCTTTGAGCTCCTTATTGATGAGATTGGTTGAATAGAAAGCTCCTCCTCGTTACCTGATTCATCATAAGAAATAATAGGAGGATATTGGGAAGTCTCTTCGCTTTCATTAGTATTCTCTTCATCTTCTATTTGTTTCCTAGTCTTTATGTAATTGGAAATATAAGGATTTTCAATGCAATTCACCGCACAATACATATAAATTTCCTCTAGATCAAACTCAAGAAGTTTATAACGGGCAAATTGTGGAAGAAATTTAGTTAAACGTTTCATTTCTTCGTAACCCATAAGCAAACTAAGTTCATTATAATGTGCAAGGGAGATCAAATCATCACAATTTTTTGACACAATTCGATCATGAAACAATTTGCATCGGAGATGTAAATGACCAATTTCATTGCAAAGTTCACAAGTACGGCGAAGGAAATATAAATTTTTAGCACTCACCCTTAGCCTTTCTTGCAACAATTTAGTTTCTACATGCTTATGCCTCTTGCAATATCTATCTTCTCTATTTGGTGTGTTCATGCAAACCCAATGCTCCCCACAAAAATCGACATGCTTATAGGAGACATTTTCATCATAACAAGTGCAATCATCATTATTATTATGGATATTCAAAGAGTTCATACTAACAACATTGCAATCATGCTCATCATTCAAAGATTTAGTATAAAACATTTTAATGCATTCTTCTTCTAGCACTTGAGCACAATTTTCCTTTCCATCATTCTCACAGAAGATATTAAAAAGATGAAGCATATGAGACAAACTCAATTCCATTTTTTTAGTTTTCTTTTACAGACTAAACTAGTGATAAAACAAGAAACAAAAATATTCGATTGCAAGATCTAAAGATATACCTTCAAGCACTCACCTCCCCGGCAACGGCGCCAGAAATGAGCTTGATGTCTACTACGCAACCTTCTTCTTCTAGACGTTGTTGGGCCTCCAAGTGTAGAGGTTTGTAGGACAGTAGAAAATTTCTCTCAACTGGATGACCTAAGGTTTATCAATCCGTGGGAGGCGTAGGATGAAGATGGTCTCTCTCAAACAACCCTGCAACCAAATAAAAAAGAGTCTCTTGTGTCCCTGCTACCTCTTGAGCACTGCGTTGGATTTCCCCGAAGAGGAGAGGATGATGCAGTAAAGTAGCGTAAGTATTTCCCTCAGTTTTTGAGAACCAAGGTATCAATCCAGTAGGAGACCACGCACAAGTCCCTCATACCTACACAAAACGATAGCAACTCGCAACCAACGCTTAGGGGTTGTCAATCCCTTCACGGTCACTTACGAGAGTGAGATCTGATAGAGATAATATTTTTGGTATTTTTGATAGATAGATGCAAAATAAAAGTAAAGGCAAAGTAAAAACAAAGCAAGTAAATAAAGTGATATAGATTGATATGATGAGAATATACCCGGGGGCCATAGGTTTCACTAGAGGCTTCTCTCAAGAGCATAAGTATTCTACGGTGGGTGAACAAATTATTGTTGAGCAATTGACAGAATTGAGCATAGTTATGAGTATATCTAGGCAATGATCATGTATATAGGCATCACGTCCAAAACAAGTAGATCGAAACGATTTTGCATCTACTACTATTACTCCACTCATCGACCGCTATCAAGCATGCATCTAGAGTATTAAGTAAGACAGAGTAACGCCGTAAGCAAGATGACATGATGTAGAGGGATAAATTCATGCAATATGATAAAAACCCCATCTTGTTATCCTCGATGGCAACAATACAATACGTGCCTTGCAACTCTTTCTGTCACTGAGTAAGGACACCGCAAGATTGAACCCAAGGCTAAGCACTTCTCCCATTGCAAGAACTACCAATCTAGTTGGCCAAACCAAAAAGATAATTCGAAGAGACTTGCAAAGATAACTCAATCATACATAAAAGAATTCAGAGAAGAATCAAATATTTTCCATAGATAATACTGGATCATAAACCCACAATTCATCGGTCTCAACAAACACACCGCAAAAAGAAGATTACATCGAATAGATCTCCACGAGAGAGGGAGAGAACATTGTATTGAGATCTAAAAAGAGAGAAGAAGCCATCTAGCTACTAGCTATGGACCCGAAGGTCTGAAGTAAACTACTCACACTTCATCGAAGGGGCTATGGTGATGTTGTAGAAGCCCTCCGTGGTGGATGCCCCCTCCGCCGAAGCTCCGGGATAGGCCCCAAGATGGGATCTCGTGGATACAGAAGGTTGCGGCGGTGGAATTAGGTTTTTGGCTCCCGTTCTGATTGTTCGGGGATACGTAGGTATATATAGGAGGAAGGAGTACGTCGGTGGAGCTTTGAGGGGCCCACGAGGTAGGGGGGCGCGCCCTCCACCCTCGTGGCCTCCTCGGAGACTTCTTGGAGTAGGGTCCATGTCTCCTCGGTCAAGTTCGGTTGGAAAATCACGATCTCGGTTTCATTCCGTTTGGACTCCGTTTGATATTCTGTTTCTTCGAAATACTGAAAAAGGCAAAAAACAACAATTCTAGGTTGGGGCTCCGGTTAATAGGTTAGTCCCAAAAGTAATATAAAAGTGGAAAATAAAGCCCATTATAGTCCAAAACAGTAGATAAAGTAGCATGGAGCAATCAAAAATTATAGATACGTTGGAGACGTATCAGGCATCCCCAAGCTTAATTCCTGCTCGTCCTCGAGTAGGTAAATGATAAAAAAGAATTTTTGATGCGGAGTGATACTTTGGCATAATTTCAATGTAAATCTTCTTAATTGTGATATGAATATTCAGATCCGAAAGATTCAAGACAAAAGTTCATATTGACACAAAAATAATAATACTTCAAGCATACTAATCAAAGCAATCATGTCTTCTCAAAATAACATGGCAAAAGAAAGTTCATCCCTATAAAATCATATAGTTAGGCTATGCTTCATTTTCGTCACACAAAGATGTTCCCAACTTCTATACCCCCGATGACAAGCCAAGCAATTGTTTCATACTTAAATAATCTCAAACTTTTTCAACCTTCACGCAATACATGAACGTGAGCCATGGATATAGCACTATGGGTGGAATAGAATATGATGATGGGGATTGTGTGGAGAAGACAAAAAAGGAGAAAGTCTCACATCAACTAGGCGTATCAACGGGCTATGGAGATGCCCATGAATAGATATCGATGTGAGTGAGTAGGGATTGCCATGCAACGGATGCACTAGAGCTATGAATGCTCAACAAAAGAAAACTAGTGGGTGTGCATCCAACTTGCTTGCTCATGAAGACCTAGGGCATTTGAGGAAGCCCATCGTAGGAATATACAAGCCAAGTTCTATAATGAGAAATTCCCACTAGTATAAAAAGACTTATGAGACTCACTACATGAGGAACAAGGTGCTACTTTGAAGCACAATATATGAGACTCACTACATGAAGAACAAGGTGCTACTTTGAAGCACAAGTGTGGAAAAAAGAGATAGTAGCATTGCCCGCTTTTTTAATATATTTTTTTGGGACTTTCTTTTTTTTCTTTTTGGCCTTTCTCTCTCTTTTTTTAGTTGGGCGATGCTCTAATAATGATGATCATCACACTTCTATTGATTACAACACAAGGATTACAACTCGAAACTTAGAACAAGATATGACTCTATATGAATGCCTCCGGCGGTGTACCGGGATGGTGCAATGAATCAAGAGTGACATATATGGAAAATAATGCAAGGTGGATTTGCCACAAATACGATGTCAACTACAAGATCTTGCAATGGCAATATGACAAAAGTAATGCATGTCATGATGATGATGGTGGAAGTTGCATGCCAATATATCTCGGAATGGCTATGGAAATGCCATGATAGGTAGGTATGGTGGCTGTTTTGAGGAAGATATAAGGAGGTTTATGTGTGATAGAGCGTATCGTATCACGGGGTTTGGATGCACCGGCGAAGTTTGCGCCAACTCTCAAGGTGAGAAAGGGCAATGCACGGTAGCGAAGAGGCTAGCAAAGGTGGAAAGGTGGGAGTGCGTATAATCCATGGACTCAACATTAGTCAAAAGAACTCATATACTTATTGCAAAAATTTAGAAGCCATTAAAAATTCAAGTACTACGAGCATGCACCTAGGGGAATAGATTGGTAGGAAAAGACCATCGCTCGTCCCCGACCGCCACTCATAAGGATGCACAAGCCAGGTACGCTTCATGTTTCAAATTTGTTACACAACTTTAACCATACGTGCATGCTACGGGACTTGCAAACTTCAACACAAATATTTATCAAATTCATAATTACCCAACTAGCACGACTTTGATATTATCACCTCCATATCTCAAAACAATTATCAAGCATCAAACTTATCTTAGTATTCAATTCACTCAAAAGAAAGTTTCACATATCTTGAACAGCAAGTATATTAAAATTAAGCAAATTACCATGCTATTAAAGACTCTCAAAATAATCTAAGTGAAGCATGAGAGATCAAATAGTTTCTTTAAAACAAATCCACCACCATTCTCTAAAAGATCTAAGTGAAGAACTAGAGCAAAAATTATCACGCTCAAAAGATATAAGTGAAGCACTATGAGCAAAACTATCAAGCTCAAAAGATATAAGTGAAGCACATAGAGTAATCTAACAAATTCCAATTCGTGTATGGCTCTCTCAAAAGATGTGTACAGCAAGGATGATTGTGGTAGACTAACAAGCAAATACACAAATAATACAAGACACTCCAAGCAAAACACATATCATGTTGGTGAATAAAAATATAGCTCCAAGTAAATTACCGATGGAAGTGGACGAAAAGAGGGGATGCCTTCCGGGGCATCCCCAAGCTTTGAATTTTTGGTGTCCTTGGATTATCTTGGGGGTGCCATGGGCATCCCAAATCTTAGGCTCTTGCCACTCCTTGTTCCATAATCCATCAAAAGAATTCACCCAAAACTTGAAAACTTCACAACACAAAACTCAACAGAAATCTCGTGAGCTCCGTTAGAGAAAGAAAACAAAAGACTACTTCAAGGTACTGTAATGAACTCATTCTTTATTTATATTGGTGTTAAACCTACTGTATTCCAACTTTTCTATGGTTCATAGACTAATTCACTAGCCATAGATGCATTGAAATAAGCAAACAACACACGAAAAACAGAATCTGTCAAAAACAGAACAGTCTATAGCAATCTTTAACTAACACAAACTTCTGGAACCCTAAAAATTCTACCAAAATAGGAAGTCCTGGACAATTTGTTTAATGATCAGCAGCAAAAAGAATCAACGCAAAATCACGTTCTTGTGATTTATCATAACTAAATTCGTGCGCGCAAAGTTTCTGTTTTTCAGCACAATCAAATCAACTATCATCGTAGGTTATCCTATAGGTCCTACTTGGCACAAACACTAATTAAAACATAAAACCACATCCAAATAGAAGGTAGATGGATTATTTATTCCTAAACAGAAGCAAAAACAAAAAACACAAAATAAAATTGGGTTGCCTCCCAACAAGCGCTATCGTTTAACGCCCCTAGCTAGGCATAAAAGCAAGGATAGATCTAGGTATTGCCATCTTTGGTAGGCAATCCATAGGTGGCTCTCATGATAGATTCATATGGTAATTTTATTTTCTTTCTAGGGAAGTGTTCCATACCCTTCTTTAAGGGAAATTGGAATCTAATATTCCCTTCCTTCATATCAATAATTGCACCAATCGCTCTAAGGAAAGGTCTACCAAGAATAATAGGACATGAAGGATTGCAATCTATATCAAGAACGATAAAATCTACGGGCACATAATTCCTATTTGCAACAATAAGAACATCATTAATTCTTCCCATAGGCTTTTTGATAGTGGAATCCGCAAGATGCAAGTTTAGAGAGCAATCATCAAAATCACGAAAATCTAGCAAATCACATAAAGTTTTGGGGATAGTAGAGACACTAGCACCCAAATCACACAAAGCATGAAACTCAAAATCTTTAATTTTAATTTTAATAGTAGGTTCCCACTCATCATAGAGTTTTCTAGGGATAGAAACTTTCAACTCAAGTTTTTCTTCATAAGATTGCATCAAAGCATCAACAATATGTTCGGTAAAGACTTTATTTTGACTATAGGCATGAGGAGATTCTAGCACGGATTGCAACAAGGAAATACAACCAATTAAAGAGCAATTTTCATAATTAAATTCCTTGAGATCCAAAATAGTGGGTTTAGCTAAATTTTTATTTCTTTCAATCCCACTTTCATCAATTTCATCATCAAAATCTAGAAACTCCGAATTCTTAAAATGCCTTCTAGGTAAAGGAAGATCATCTTCAGTTTCATCAAGATTCATATTGCAAAACAAAGATTTAATGGGGGACACATCAATAACTTTTAGATCTTCATCTTGATTTTCATAGGAATTGGAAGAACACGCTTTAATAAAGGCATCTTTGGAAGCACGCATCCTAGCGGTTCTTTCCTTGCACTCATCAATGGAAATTCTCATGGCTTTGAGAGACTCATTGATATCATGCTTAGGAGGAATAGATCTAAGCTTTAAAGAATCAATTTCAAGAGAAATTATATCAATGTTCCTAGCCAAATCATCAACTTTAAGCAATTTCTCTTCAAGCAAAGCATTAAAATTCTTTTGTGAATTCATAAACTCTTTAACACTACTCTCAAATTCAGAGGGCATCTTATTAAAATTTCCACAAGAGTTATTGTAGGAATTTCCATAATTATAAGAAGGATTGCTAGGATAAGGCCTAGGATTAAAATTCCCTCTATAAGCGTTGTTTCCAAAACTATTCCAACCAACAAAATTCACATCCATAGATTCATTATTATTCTCAAGCAAAGTAGATAAAGGCATATCATTGGGGTCAAGAGGAGTATTTTTAGGAGCAAACATCTTCATACGTTCATCCATCTTTTCACTCAAAACATTGATTTCTTCTATAGCATGCACTTTTTTACTAGAAGATCTTTCGGTGTGCCATTGAGAATAATTAGCCATAACATTATCAAGCAATTTGGTAGCATCTCCTAATGTAATTTCCATAAAAGTGCCTCCCGCGGCCGAATCTAAAAGATTTCTAGAAGCAAAATTCAATCCGGCATAAAATTTTGTATGATCATCCATAAATTCAAACCATGAGTAGGGCAATTGCGAAGCATTAATTTCATTCTTTCCCAAGATTGGGCAACATGCTCATGATCAAGTTGTTTAAAATTCATGATATCGTTCCTGAGAGTGATAATCTTAGCGGGAGGAAAATACTTAGAGATAAAAGCATCTTTGCACTTGTTCCAAGAATCAATACTATTTTTAGGCAAAGACGAAAACCAAACTTTAGCACGATCTCTAAGCGAAAACGGAAATAACTTCAATTTGACAATATTGTTATTCGTATCTTTTTTCTTTTGCATATCGCACAAATCAACAAAATTGTTTAGATGAGTAGCGGCATCTTCACTAGGAAGGCCGGCGAATTGATCTTACATAACAAGATTCAACAAAGCGGTATTGATTTCACAAGACTCATCATTATTAAGAGGAGCAACCGGAGTACTATGGAAATCATTATTATTGGTATTCGAGAAATCACATAATTTGGTATTATCTTGCGCCATGGCAACAAGTAATCCAACACACAAGCAAACAAAAAGGCAAAGGGAAAAAGGCAAACGGGAAAGAGAGGAGGAGATTGGGAAAGAGAAGGCAAATAAAACGACAAGGGTGAAGTGGGGGAGAGGAAAACGAGAGGCAAATGGCAAATAATGTAATGCGAGAGATAGGGATTGCAATGGGTACTTGGTATGGTTGACTTGCTTGCGTGAGCCTCCCCGGCAACGGCGCCAGAAATTCTTCTTGCTACCTCTTGAGCATTGCGTTGGATTTCCCCGAAGAGGAGAGGATGATGCAGTAAAGTAGCGTAAGTATTTCCCTCAGTTTTTGAGAACCAAGGTATCAATCCAGTAGGAGACCACGCACAAGTCCCTCATACCTACACAAAACGATAGCAACTTGCAACCAACGCTTAGGGGTTGTCAATCCCTTCATGGTCACTTACGAAGTGAGATCTGATAGAGATAATATTTTTGGTATTTTTGATAGATAGATGCAAAATAAAAGTAAAGGCAAAGTAAAAACAAAGCAAGTAAATAAAGTGATATAGATTGATATGATGAGAATAGACCCGGGGCCATAGGTTTCACTAGAGGCTTCTCTCAAGAGCATAAGTATTCTACGATGGGTGAACAAATTACGGTTGAGCAATTGACAGAATTGAGCATAGTTATGAGTATATCTAGGCAATGATCATGTATATAGGCATCACGTCCAAAACAAGTAGATCGAAATGATTCTGCATCTACTACTATTACTCCACTCATCGACTGCTATCCAGCATGCATCTAGAGTATTAAGTAAAAACAGAGTAACACCGTAAGCAAGATGACATGATGTAGAGGGATAAATTCATGCAATATGATAAAAACCCCATCTTGTTATCCTCGATGGCAACAATACAATACGTGCCTTGCAACTCTTTCTGTCACTGAGTAAGGACACCGCAAGATTGAACCCAAAGCTAAGCACTTCTCCATTGCAAGAACTACCAATCTAGTTGGCCAAACCAAAAAGATAATTCGAAGAGACTTGCAAAGATAACTCAATCATACATAAAAGAATTCAGAGAAGAATCAAATATTTTCCATAGATAATACTGGATCATAAACCCACAATTCATCGGTCTCAACAAACACACCGCAAAAAGAAGATTACATCGAATAGATCTCCACGAGAGAGGGGGAGAACATTGTATTGAGATCCAAAAAGAGAGAAGAAGCCATCAAGCTACTAGCTATGGACCCGAAGGTCTGAAGTAAACTACTCACACTTCATCAGAGGGGCTATGGTGATGATGTAGAAGCCCTCCGTGGTGGATGCCCCCTCCGGCGGAGCTCCGGAACAGGCCCCAAAATGGGATCTCGTGGATACAGAAGGTTGCGACAGTGGAATTAGGTTTTTGGCTCTCGTTCTGATCGTTCGGGGATACGTAGGTATATATAAGAGGAAGGAGCACGTCGGTGGAGCTCTGAGGGGCCCACGAGGTAGGTGGCGCGCCCAGGGGGGCGCGCCCTCCACCCTTATGGCCTCCTCGGAGACTTATTGGAGTAGGGTCCAAGTCTCCTGGGTCACGTTCGGTTGGAAAATCACGATCCCGAAGGTTTCATTCCGTTTAGACTCCGTTTGATATTCTGTTTCTTCAAAATACTGAAAAAGGCAAAAAACAGCAATTCTGGGCTGGGCCTCCGGTTAATAGGTTAGTCCCAAAAGTAATATAAAAGTGGAAAATAAATCCCATTATAGTCCAAAACAGTAGATAAAGTAGCATGGAGCAATCAAAAATTATAGATAAGTTGGAGACGTATCAGTCCCCAACACACCCAATACAATGGTAAATTGTATAGGTGCACTAGTTCGGCGAAGAGATGGTGATACAAGTGCAATATGGATGGTAGATATAAGTATTTGTAATATGAAATTATAAAAACAACAAGGTAACTAATGATAAAAGTGAGCACAAACGGTATTGCAATGGTAGGAAACAAGGCCTAAGGTTCATACTTTCACTAGTGCAAGTTCTCTCAACAATAATAACATAACTGGATCATATAACTATCCCTCAACATGCAACAAAGAGCCACTCCAAAGTCACTAATACCGGAGAACAAACGAAGAGATTATTGTAGGGTACGAAACCACCTCAAAGTTATTCTTTCTGCTCGATCTATTCAAGAGTCCGTAGTAAAATAACACGAAGCTATTCTTTCCATTCAATCTATCATAGAGTTCATACTAGAATAACACCTTAAGACACAAATCAACCAAAACCCTAATGTCACCTAGATACTCCATTGTCACCTCAAGTATCCGTGGGCATGATTATACGATATGCATCACACAATCTCAAATTCATATATTCAACCAACACAAAGTACTTCAAAGAGTGCCCCAAAGTTTCTACCGGAGAGTCAAGACGAAAACGTGTGCCAACCCCTATGCATAGGTTCATGGGCGGAACCCGCAAGTTGATCACCAAAACATACATCAAGTGGATCATGTGATATCCCATTGTCACCACAGATAAGCACGGCAAGACATACATCAAGTGTTCTCAAATCCTTAAAGACTCAATCCGATAAGATAACTTCAAGAGGAAAACTTAATTCATCACAAGAGAGTAGAGGGGGAGAAACATCATAAGATCCAACTATAATAGCAAAGCTCGCGGTACATCAAGATCGTACCATCTCAAGAACATGAGAGAGAGAGAGAGAGATCAAATACATAGCTACTGGTACATACCCTCAACCCCGAGGTGAACTACTCCCTCCTCATCATGGAGAGCGTCGGGATGATGAAGAAGGCCACCGGTGAGGGATTCCCCCTCTGGCAGGGTGCCGGAACGGGCTCCCGAGAGGTTTTTGGTGGCTACGGACGCTTGCGGCAGCGGAACTCCCGATCTATTGTTTTCCCCAAAGGTTTTAGGGTATATAGACTTATATAGGCGAAAGAAGTCTGTCGGGGGAGCCACGAGGGGGCCTCGAGGGTGGAGGGTGCGCCCCCTGGCTCGTGGCCTCCTTGAAGCTTCCCTGACTTGCACTCCAAGTCCCCTGGATTGCTTCTGTTCCAAAAATAACGCTCCCGAAGGTTTCATTCCGTTTGGACTCTGTCTGATATTCTTTTTCTTTGAAACACTGAAATAGGCAAGAAAACAGCAATATGGGCTGGGCCTCCGATTAATAGGTTAGTCCCAAAAATAATATAAAAGTGTATAATAAAGCCCATAAACATCCAAAACGGGTAATATAATAGCATGGAACAATCAAAGATTATAGATACGTTGGAGACGTATCAAGGTACCGTACGTTCGATACTTGGATCGGTTGGATCGCGAAGAAGTTCGACTACATCAACCGCGTTACTAAACGCTTCTGCTTTAGGTCTACGAGGGTACGTGGACACACTTTCCCCTCTCGTTTCTATGCATCTCCTAGATAGATCTTGCGTGATCGTATGATTTTTTTTGAAATTACTGTGTTCCCCAATAGCAGGGTCCTATTGGAAACTAAGGGGTATTAAGGCCTCCTTTTAATAGAGAACCAGAACAAAGCATTAACACATAGTGAATACATGAACTCCTCAAACTACGGTCATCACCGGGAAGTATCCCGACTATTGTCACTCTGGGGTTGTCGGATCATAACACATAGTAGGTGACTATAACTTGCAAGCTCGGATCTAGAACATGGATATAATTGTGATAACATAAATGGTTCAGATCTAAAATCATGGCACCCGGGCCCAAAGTGACAATCATTAAGCATGACAAAGTCATAGCAACATCAATCTCAGAACATAATGGATACTAGGGATCAAGCCCTAACAAAACTAACTCGATTACATGATGAATCTCATCCAACTCCTCACGGACCAGCGAGCCTACGATGGAATTACCCACTATCGGTGGGGAGCATCATGGAATTGGCGATGGAGAAGAGTTGGTGATGACAAAGATCGAAGATCCCCCTATCCGGAGCCCCAAATGGACTCCAGATCTGGCCTCCCGATGAAGAACAGGAGGTGGCGGCGACTCCGTCTCGTGAAACGCGATAATTCTTTCTCCCTCATTTCTCTCTCCAAATATGTGAATTTATAGTATCAGGGTTGAAGTCTGCGGGGCTGATGTCTACTACACAACCTTATTCTTGTAGACGTTGTTGGGCCTCCAAGTGCAGAGGTTTGTAGGACAGTAGCAAATTTCCCTCAAGTGGATGACCTAAGGTTTATCAATCTGTGGGAGGCGTAGGATGAAGATGGTCTCTCTCAAACAACCTGCAACCAAATAACAAAGAGTCTCTTGTGTCCCCAACACACCCAATACAATGGTAAATTGTATAGGTGCACTAGTTCGGCGAAGAGATGGTGATACAAGTGCAATATGGATGATAGATATAGGTTTTTGTAATCTGAAAATATAAAAACAGCAAGGTAACTAATGATAAAAGTGAGCGTAAACGGTATTGCAATGGTAGGAAACAAGGCCTAGGGCTCATACTTTCACTAGTGAAAGTTCTCTCAACAATAATAACATAACTGGATCATATAACTATCCCTCAACATGCAACAAAGAGTCACTCCAAAATCACTAATAGCGGAGAACAAATGAAGAGATTATTGTAGGGTACGAAACCACCTCAAAGTTATCCTTTCTGATCAATCTATTCAAGAGTCCTTTGTAAAATAACACGAAGCTATTATTTCCGTTCGACCTATCATAGAGTTCGTACTAGAATAACACCTTAAGACACAAATCAACCAAAACCGTAATGTCACCTAGATACTCCAATGTCACCTCAAGTATCCGTGGGCATGATTATACGATATGCATCACACAATCTCAGATTCATTTATTCAACCAACACAAAGTACTTCAAAGAGTGCCCCAAAGTTCTACCGGATAGTCAAGACAAAAACGTGTGCCAACTCCTATGCATAAGTTCATTGAACCCGCAAGTTGATCACCAAAACATGCATCAAGTAGATCACGTGAATATCCCATTGTCACCATAGATAAGCACGACAAGACATACATCAAGTGTTCTCAAATCCTTAAAGACTCAATCCGATAAGATAACTACAAAGGGGAAACTCAATCCATTACAAGAGAGTAGAGGGGGAGAAACATCATAAGATCCAACTATAATAGCAAAGCTCGCGATACATCAAGATCGTATCACCTCAAGAACACGAGAGAGAGAGAGATCAAACACATAGCTACTGGTACATACCCTCAGCCCCGAGGGTGAACTACTCCCTCCTCGTCATGAAGAGCGCCGAGATGATGAAGATGGCCACCGGTGATGGATTCCCCCTCCGGCAGGGTGCCGGAACGGGCTCCCGAGAGGTTTTTGGTGGCTACAGAGGCTTGCGGCGGCGGAACTCCCAATCTATTGTGCTCCTCGATGTTTTTAGGGTATATGGACATATATAGGCGAAAGAAGTCGGTCAGGGGAGCCACGAGGGGCCCACGAGGGTGGGGGGTGCGCCCAGGGGGAGGGCACGCCTCCCTGCCTCGTGGCCACCTCGAAGCTTCCCTTACGTGCACTCCAAGTCCCCTGGATTGCTTCCGTTCCAAAAACAACTTTCCCGAAGG
This sequence comes from Triticum timopheevii, assembly GCA_963921465.1. Taxonomy (NCBI): domain Eukaryota; kingdom Viridiplantae; phylum Streptophyta; class Magnoliopsida; order Poales; family Poaceae; genus Triticum; species Triticum timopheevii. The sequence goes on from OY997272.1 coordinate 446,439,494, forward strand.
TTTCATTCCGTTTGGACTCCGTTTGATATTCCTTTTCTTCGAAACACTGAAATAGGCAAGAAAACAGCAATTTGGGCCAGGCCTCCGGTTAGTAGGTTAGTCCCAAAATGATATAAAAGTGTAAAGTAAAGCCCATAAACATCCAAAACAAGTAATATAATAGCATGGAACAATCAGAAATTATAGATACATTAGAGATGTATCAAGCATCCCCAAGCTTAATTCCTGCTCGTCCTCGAGTAGGTAAATGATAAAAATAGATTTTTTGATGTGGAATGCTACCTAGCATAATTCTCAATGTAATTTTCTTTATTGTGGCATGAATGTTCAGATCCAAATGATTCAAAATAAAAGTTCATATTGACATAAGAAATAGTAATACTTCAATCATACTAATCAAGCAATCATGTCTTCTCAAAATAACATGGCTAAAGAAAGTTATCCCTACAAAATCATATAGTCTGGCTGTTGCTCTATCTTCATCACACAAAGTATTTAATCATGCACAACCCCGATGACAAGCCAAGCAATTGTTTCATACTTTAGTAATCTCAAACTTTTTCAACTTTCACGCAATACATGAGCGTGAGCCATGGACATAGCACTATATGTGGAATAGAATGGTGGTTGTGGAGAAGACAAAAAGGAGGAAGATAGTGTCACATCAACTAGGCATATTAACAGGCTATGGAGATGCCCATTAATAGATATCAATGTGAGTGAGTAGGGATTGCCATGCAACGGATGCACTAGAGCTATAAATGTATGAAAGCTCGACAAAAGAAACTAAGTGGGTGTGCATCCAACTTTCTTGCTCACGAAGACCTAGGGCATTTTGACAAAGCCCATTGTTGGAATATACAAGCCAAGTTCTATAATGAAAAATTCCCACTAGTATATGAAAGTGACAACATAGGAGACTCTCTATCATGAAGATCATGGTGCTACTTTGAAGCACAAGTGTGGTAAAAAGGATAGTAGCATTGTCCCTTCTCTCCTTTTCTCTCATTTTTTTGGCCTTTCTCTTTTTTATGGCCTTTCTCTTTCCTTTTTCTTTTTCTTATTAAGTCCGAAGTCTCATCCCGACTTGTGGGGGAATCATAGTCTCCATCATCCTTTCCTCACTTGGGACAATGCTCTAATAATGAAGATCATCACACTTTTATTTACTTACAACTCAAGATTACAACTCGATACTTAGAACAAGATATGACTCTATATGAATGCCTCCGGCGGTGTACTGGGATATGCAATGAATCAAGATTGACATATATGAAAAATTATGAAGGTGGCTTTGCCACAAATACGATGTCAACTACATGATCATGCAAAGAGCAATATGACAATGATGGTGCATGTCATAGATAATGGAACGGTGGAAAGTTGCATGGCAATATATCTCGGAATGGCTATGGAAATGCCATAATAGGTAGGTATGGTGGCTGTTTTGAGGAAGGTATATGGTGGGTGTATGGTACCGGCGAAAGGTGTGCGACACAAGAGAGGCTAGCAATGGTGGAAGGGTGAGAGTCCGTATAATCCATGGACTCAACATTAGTCATAAAGAACACATATACTTATTGCAAAAATCTACAAGCCATTGAAAACAAAGTACTACGCACATGCTCCTAGGGGATAGATTAGTAGGAAAAGACCATCGCTCGTCCCCGACCGCCACTCATAAGGAAGACAATCAATAAATAAAATTGTGCTCCAACTTCATCACAAAGCGGTTCACCATACGTGCATGCTACGGGAATCACAAACTTCAACACAAGTATTCCTCAAATTCATAATTACCCCACTAGCATGACTCTCATATCACCATCCTCATATCTCAAAACAATTATAAAGCATCAAATTGATCATAACATCCAATTCACTTTCTATGATAATTTCTATTATACCCAACTTGGATGCCCATCATTCCAGGACCAATTTTCATAGGGACAATTCCATTTATCCCCCTAACTTGAGCCACCACCTGGCATTTGCCCCTAATTTCCAGGTATGCTCAAAAATACCCCTCTTCCGTCAAGTCACCTTACAGAAATGCCCTTGCCGTCCGGTCAAAGGGGTTTGACCGTCTGGTGAATAGTAACATGGGGAACAGTAAATTCGGGAAAAATAGCAAAAAAATTTTAAAAAATCTAAATTTTTTTGGGATCAAAGATACTTAAGGGCGCAAGGTGTGTGCAAATTTTCGCATTGTATGGACATTCCAGGAACTCGTGGGAAAGGAACAAATTTAAATCTATACGCTGTGAACAGTAAATTCAAAAAAAATAGCAAGAAATTTTTAAAAAATATGAATTTTTTTGGCATCAAAGAGGCTTGGGTGCGCAAGGCGCTTGCAAATTTTTGTGATCAAATGGCATGCGAGGTGCTCTAGCAAAAAAAACAAAATAGTGCATTTTTTCAAAGTTTTTTTCTGCGCCAAATTTTGTTTTTCCTCCACGAGCTCCTACAGTGTCGAAACGCAACAAAAAATTAGGGGCAAATGCCAGGTGGTGGCTCAAGTTAGGGGGGTAAATGGAATTGTCCCATTTTTATAACCATAGCAAATACCATGCTGTTCTAAAAGACACTCAAAATAATATAAGTGAAGCATGAGAGATCAATACTTTCTACAAAATAGAACCACCTTCGTGCTCTAAAAGATATAAGTGAAGCACTAGAGCAAAAACTATCAAGCTCAAAAGATATAAGTGAAGCTCATTGAGTAGTCGAATAATTATGCAACTATGTGAAGACTCTCTAACATTTAAGAATTTCAGATCTTGGTATTTTATTCAAACAGCAAGCAAAACAAAATGACGTCTTAGCAAAACACATATCATGTGGCGAATAAAAACATAGCTCCAAGTAAAGTTACCAATGAACGAAGACAAAAGAGGGGATGCCTTCCGGGGCATCCCCAAGCTTAGGATCTTGGCTGTCCTTGAATATTACCTTGGGGTGTCTTGGGTATCCCCAAGCTTAGGCTCTTGCCACTCCTTATTCCATAGTCCATCGAATCTTTACCCAAAACTTGAAAACTTCACAACACAAAACTCAACAGAAAACTCGTAAGCTCTGTTAGTATAAGAAAATAAATCAACACTTAGGTACTGTTGCAAACTCATTCTAAATTCATATTGGTGTAATATCTACTGTATTCCAACTTCTCTATGGTTCATACCCTCCGATACTACTCATAGATTCATCAAAATAAGCAAACAACACATAGAAAACAGAACCTGTCAAAAACAGAACAGTCTGTAGCAATCTTTATCATTCAAATATTTCTGCAACTCTAAAACTCCTACCAAATTAGGAAAGCCTGAGAAAGTTTTGTACCAATCCAGAGCAAAAAGAATCAGATCAAAAGCACGTTTATGTGAATTATCAAAACTAATTTACTGGGTGCAAAAGTTTCTGATTCTCAGCAGGATCAACACAACTATCACCGTAAGCTATCCTAAAGGTATTACTTGGCACTTTATTGAAACAAAAGCTATAAAACATGATTACTACAGTAGCATAATCATGTGGACACACAAAAAAAGTAAGGGTAGATATTGGGTTGTCTCCCAACAAGCGCTTTTCTTTAATGCCTTTCTAGCTAGGCATGATGATTTCAATCATGCTCACATAAAAGATAAGAATTGAAACATAACGGGAGCATCATGAAGCATATGACTAGCACATTTAATTCTTACCCACTTCCTATGCATAGGGATTTTGTGAGCAAACAACCTATGGGAACAATAATCAACTAGCATAGGAAGGCAAAACAAGCATAACTTCAAGATTTTCAACATATACAGAGGAAACTTAATATTATTGCAATTCCTACAAGCATATGTTCCTCCCTCATAATAATTTTCAGTAGCATCATGAATGAATTCAACAATATAACCAGCACCTAAAGCATTATTTTCATGATATACTTGCATAGGACTATCATGTGAAGCATAATCCAGTTGAAAATTAAAATCATGATGACAAGTTTCATGGTTATGTTTATTCTTTATGACATACGTATCATCACAATAATCATCATAAATAGGAGGCATGCTTTCATCATAATAAATTTGCTCATCACAACTTGGGGGACAAAAAATATCATATTCGTCAAACATAGCTTCCCCAAGCTTGTGGCTTTGCATATCATTAGCATCATGGATATTCAAGGAATTCATACTAACAACACTGCAATCATGCTCATCATACAAAGATCTAGTACCAAACATTTTAATGCATTATTCTTCTAGCAATTGAGCACAATTTTCCTTTCCATCATTTTCACGAAAGATATTAAAAAGATGAAGCGTATGAGGCAAACTCAATTCCATTTACTTGTAGTTTTCTTTTATAGACTAAACTAGTGATAAAACAAGAAACAAAAAGATTCGATTTCAAGATCTAAAGATATACCTTCAAGCACTCACCTCCCCGGCAACGGCGCCAGAAAAGAGCTTGATGTCTACTACACAACCTTCTTCTTGTAGACGCTGTTGGGCCTCCAAGTGCAAAGGTTTGTAGGACAGTAGCAAATTTCTCTTAAGTGGATGACCTAAGGTTTATCAATCCGCGGGAGGCGTAGGATGAAGATGGTATCTCTCAAACAACCCTGCAACCAAATAACAAAGAGTCTCTTATGTCCCCAACACAACCAATACAATGGTAAATTGTATAGGTGCACTAGTTCAGCGAAGAGATGGTGATACAAGTGCAATATGGATGACAGATATAGGTTTTTGTAATCTGAAAAATTATAAAAACAGCAAGGTAACTAATGATAAAAGTGAGCATAAACGGTATTGCAATGGTAGGAAACAAGGCCTAGGGCTCATACTTTCACTAGTGCAAGTTCTCTCAACAATAATAACATAACTGGATCATATAACTATCCCTCAACATGCAACAAAGAGTCACTCCAAAGTCACTAATAGCGGAGAACAAACGAAGAGATTATTGTAGGGTACGAAACCACCTCAAAGTTATCCTTTCTGATCGATCTATTCAAGAGTCCGTAGTAAAATAACATGAAGCTATTCTTTTCGTTCAATCTATCATAGAGTTCGTACTAGAATAACACCTTAAGACACAAATCAACCAAAACCGTAATGTCACCTAGATACTTGATACGTCAATTTTGCATCATGCTTTTGTATCAATATTTATTGCATTATGGGCTGCTATTACACATTATATCTCAATACTTATGGCTATTCTCTCTTAATTTACAAGGTTTACCATGAAGAGGGGGAATGCCGGCAGCTGGAATTCTGGCTGGAAAAGGAGCAAACATTGGAAACCTATTCTGCACTGCTCCAAAAATCCTGAAACTCCACGAAACATGTTTTTGGAATTAATAAGAATTATTGAGCGAAAGAAATACATCAAGGGGCCCACACTTTGGCCAGGAGAGTGGGGGGACGCCCCCCTACTGGGCGCGCCCCTGTCTCCTGGGCCCCTGATACGTCTCCAACATATCTATAATTTTTGATTGCTCCATGCTATTTTATCTACTGTTTTGGACTTTTGGGCTTTATTTTCCACTTTTATATTATTTTTGGGACTAACCTATTAACTGGAGGCCCAGCCTAGAATTGCTGTTTTTTGCCTATTTCAGTGTTTCTAAGAAACGGAATATCAAACGGAGTCCAAAGGGAATGAAACCTTCGGGAACGTGATTTTCTCACCGAACGTGATCCAGGAGACTTGGACCCTGCTCCAAGGAACAAAAGAGGCGGTCACGAGGGTGGAGGGCGCCCCCCTGGGCGTGCCCCTACCTCATGGGCCCCCTGCTGCTCCACCGACGTACTCCTTCCTCCTATATATACCTACGTATCCCCAAACGATCAGAACAGGAGCCAAAAACCTAATTCCACCGCCGCAACCTTCTGTATCCACGAGATCCCATCTTGGGGCCTGTTCTGGAGCTCCACCGGAGGGGGCATCCACCACGGAGGGCTTCTACATCAACACCATAGCCCCTCCGATGAAGTGTGAGTAGTTTACTTCAGACCTTCGGGTCCATAGCTAGTAGCTAGATGGCTTCTTCTATCTTTTTGGATCTCAATACAATGTTCTCCCCCTCTCTCATGGAGATCTATTCAATGTAATCTTCTTTTTGCGGTGTGTTTGTTGAGACCGATGAATTGTGGGTTTATGATCCAGTATTTTCTATGGAAAATATTTGAATCTTCTCTGAATTCTTTTATGTATGATTTAGTTATCTTTGCAAGTCTCTTCGAATTATCCTTTTGGTTTGGCCAACTAGATTGGTAGTTCTTGCAATGGGAGAAGTGCTTAGCTTTGGGTTCAATCTTGCGTTGTCATTTCCCAGTGACAGCAGGGGCAGCAAGGCACGTATTGTATTGTTGCCATCAAGGATAACAAGATGGTTTTTTTTATCATATTGCATGAATTTATCCCTCTACATCATGTCATCTTGCTTAAAGCGTTACTCTGTTTTTAACTTAATACTCTAGATGCATGCTGGATAGCGGTTGATGAGTGGAGTAACAGTAGTAGATGCAGAATCGTTTCGATCTACTTGTCTTGGACGTGATGCCTATATACCTGATCATTACCTAGATATGCTCATAATTATGCTCAATTCTGTCAATTGCTCAACAGTAATTTGTTCACCCACCGTAGAATATCTATGCTCTTGAGAGAAGCCACTAGTGAAACCTATGGCCCCCGGGTCTATTCTCATCATATCAATCTCTATCGCTTTATTTACTTGCTTTTTTTACTTTGCCTTTTACTTTTTACTTTGCATCTCTATACCAAAAGTTACCAAAAATATTATTTATCATCTCTATCAGATCTCACTCTCGTAAGTGACCGTGAAGGGATTGACAACCCCTAATCGCGTTGGTTGCGAGTAGCTATCATTTTGTGTAGGTACGAGGGACTTGTGCGTGGTCTCCTACTGGATTGATACCTTGGTTCTCAAAAACTTAGGGAAATACTTACGCTACTTTACTGCGTCATCCTCTCCTCTTCGAGGAAATCCAACGCAGTGCTCAAGAGGTAGCAAGAAGAATTTCTGGCGCCATTGCCGGGGAGGCTCACGCAAGCAAGTCAACCATACCAAGTACCCATCGCAATCCCTATCTCTCGCATTACATTATTTTCCATTTGCCTCTCGTTTTCCTCTCCTCCACTTCACCCTTGCCGTTTTATTCGCCCTCTCTTTCCCAATCTCCTTCTCTCTTTCCCGTTTGCCTTTTTTCCTGTTGCCTTTCTGTTTGCTTGTGTGTTGGATTACTTGTTGCCATGGCACAAGATAATACCAAATTGTGTGACTTCTCGAATACCAATAATAATGATTTCCTTAGTACTCCGATTGCTCCTCTTAATAATGATGAGTCTTGTGAAATCAATACCGCTTTGCTGAATCTTGTTACGAAAGATCAATTCGCGGCCTTCCTAGTGAAGATGCCGCTACTCATCTAAACAATTTTGTTGATTTGTGTGATATGCAAAAGAAGAAATATACGGATAACAATATTGTCAAATTGAAGTAATTTCCGTTTTCACTTAGAGATCCTGCTAAAGTTTGGTTCTCGTCTTTGCCTAAAAATAGTATTGATTCTTGGAACAAGTGCAAAGATGCTTTTATCTCTAAGTATTTTCCTCCCACTAAGATCATCACTCTGAGGAACGATATTATAAATTTTAAACAACTTGATCATGAGCATGTTGCCCAATCTTACGAAAGAATGAAATTAATGCTTCGCAATTGCCCTACTCATGGTTTGAATTTATGGATGATCATACAAATTTTTTATGCTGGATTGAACTTTGCTTCTAGAAATCTTTTAGATTCGGCCGCGGGAGGCTCGTTTATGGAAATTACGTTAGGAGATGCTACAAAATTGCTTGATAATATTATGGCTAATTATTATCAATGGCACACCGAAAGATCTTCTAGTAAAGAAGTGCATGCTATAGAAGAAATCAATGTTTTGAGTGAAAAGATGGATGAACTTATGAAGATGTTTGCTCCTAAAAATACTCCTCTTGATCCCAATGATATGCCTTTGTCTACCTTGCTTGAGAATAATAATGAATCTATGGATGTGAATTTTGTTGGTAGGAATAGTTTTGGAAACAACGCTTATAGAGGGAATTTTAATCCTAGGCCTTATCCTAGTAATCCTTCTAATAATTATGGAAATTCCTACAACAACTCTTATGGAAATTTTAATAAGATACCCTCTGAATTTGAGAGTAGTGTTAAAGAGTTTATGAATTCACAAAAGAATTTTAATGCTTTGTTTGAAGAGAAATTGCTTAAAGTTGATGATTTGGCTAGGAACATTGATATAATTTCTCTTGAAATTGATTCTTTAAAGCTTAGATCTATTCCTCCTAAGCATGATATCAATGAGTCTCTCAAAGCCATGAGAATTTCCATTGATGAGTGCAAGGAAAGAACCGCTAGGATGCGTGCTTCTAAAGATGCCTTTATTAAAGTGTGTTCTTCCAATTCCTATGAAAATCAAGATGAAGATCTAAAAGTTATTGATGTGTCCCCCATTAAATCTTTTTTTTGCAATACGAATCTTGATGAAACTGAAGATGATCTTCCTTTACCTAGAAGGCGTTTTAAGAATTCCGAGTTTCTAGATTTTGATGATGAAATTGATGAAAGTGGGATTGAAAAAATAAAAATTAGCTAAACCCACTATTTTGGATCTCAAGGAATTTAATTATGAAAATTGCTCTTTGATTAGTTGTATTTCCTTGTTGCAATCCGTGCTAGATTCTCCTCATGCTTATAGTCAAAATAAGGCCTTTACCGAACACATTGTTGATGCCTTGATGCAATCTTATGAAGAAAAACTTGAGTTGAAAGTTTATTTCCCAAGAAAACTCTATGATGAGTGGGAAACTACTATTAAAATTAAAATTAAAGATTATGAGTTTCATGCTTTGTGTGATTTGGGTGCTAGTGTCTCTACTATTCCCAAAACTTTATGTGATTTGCTAGATTTCCGTGATTTTGACGATTGCTCTCTAAACTTGCATCTTGCGGATTCCACTATTAAAAATCCTATGGGAAGAATTAATGATGTTCTTATTGTTGCAAATAGGAATTATGTGCCCGTAGATTTTATCATTCTTGATATAGATTGCAATCCTTCATGTCCTATTATTCTTGGTGGACCTTTCCTTAGAACGATTGGTGCAATTATTGATATGAAGGAAGGAAATATTAGATTCCAATTTCCCTTAAAGAAGGGTATGGAACACTTCCCTAGAAAGAAAATAAAATTACCATATGAATCTATCATGAGAGCCACTTATGGATTGCCTACCAAAGATGGCAACACCTAGATCTATCCTTGCTTTTATGCCTAGCTAGGGGCGTTAAACGATAGCGCTTGTTGGGAGGCAAGCCAATTTTATTTGTGTTTTTTGTTTTTGCTTATGTTTAGGAATAAACAATCCATCTATCTTCTGTTTGGATATGGTTTTATCTTTTAATTAGTGTTTGTGCCAAGTCGAACCTATACGATAACCTACGATGATAGTTGATTTGATTCTGCTGAAAAACAGAAAGTTTGCACGCACGAATATAATTTTGTTAAATCACAGGAACGTGCTTTTGCGTTGATTCTTTTTGGTTCTGTTCAATAAACAAATTGTACAGGACTTACTATTTTTGTTGAATTTTTAGAGTTCCAGAAGTTTGTGTTAGTTACAGATTGCTACAGACTATTCTATTTTTGACAGATTCTGTTTTACGTGTGTTGTTTGCTTATTTTCATGAATCTATGGCTAGTAAAATAGTTTATAATCCATAGAGAAGTTGGTATAAAGTAGTTTTAACACCAATATAAATAAAGAATGAGTTTGTTACAGTACCTTAAGTAGTTCTTTGTTTTCTTTCTCTAACGGAGCTCACGAGATTTCTGTTGAGTTTTGTGTTGTGAAGTTTTCATGTTTTGGGTGAATTCTTTTGATGGATTATGGAACAAAGAGTGGAAAGAGCCTAAGCTTGGGGATGCCCATGGAACCCCCAAGATAATCCAAGGACACCAAAAAGTCAAAGCTTGGGGATGCCCCGGAAGGTATCCCCTCTTTCGTCCACTTCCATCGGTAATTTACTTGGAGCTATATTTTTATTCACCACATGATATGTGTTTTGCTCGGAGCGTCTTGTATTATTTGCGTCTTTGCTTGTTAGTTTACCACAATCATCCTTGCTGTACACACATTTTGAGAGAGCCATACATGAATTGGAATTTGTTAGAATACTCTATGTACTTCACTTATATCTTTTGAGCTTGATAGTTTTGCTCATAGTACTTCACTTATATCTTTTGATCGTGATAATTTTTGCTCTAGTGCTTCACTTAGATCTTTTAGAGCACGGTGGTGGATTTGTTTTAAAGAAACTATTGATCTCTCATGCTTCACTTAGATTATTTTGAGAGTCGTTAATAGCATTGTAATTTGCTTAATGTTAATATACTTGGTATTCAAGATATGTGAAACTTTCTTTTGAGTGAATTGAATACTAAGATAAGTTTGATGCTTGATAATTGTTTTGAGATGTGGAGGTGATAATATCAAAGTCGTGCTAGTTGGGTGATTATGAATTCAAAGAATGCTTGTGTTGAAGTTTGCAAGTCCCGTAGCATGCACGTATGGTTAAAGTTGTGTAACAAATTTGAAACATGAAGTGTACCTGGCTTGTGCATCCTTATGAGTGGCGGTTGGGGAAGAGCGATGGTCTTTTCCTACCAATCTATCCCACTAGGAGAATGCGCGTAGTACTTGATTTTTGATGGCTTCTAAATTTTTGCAATAAGTATATGAGTTCTTTTGACTAATGTTGAGTCCATGGATTATACGCACTCTCACCTTTCCGCCTTTGCTAACCTCTTCGGTACCGTGCATTGCCCTTTCTCACCTTGAGAGTTGGTGCAAACTTCGCCGGTGCATCCAAACCCCGTGATACGATACGCTCTATCACACATAAACCTCCTTATATCCTCCTCAAAACAGCCACCATACCTACCTATTATGGCATTTCCATAGCCATTCCGAGATATATTGCCATGCAACTTCCATCATCTTCATCATGACATACATTACTTTTGTCATATTGCCATTGCATGATCATGTAGTTGACATCGTATTTGTGGCAAAGCCACCATGCATTATTTTTCATACATGTCACTCTTGATTCATTGCACCATCCCGGTACACCACCGGAGGCATTCATATAGAGTCATATCTTGTTCTAAGTTTTGAGTTATAATCCATATGTTGTAATCAATAGAAGTGTGATGATCATCATTGTTAGAGCATTGCCCAAAAAGAAAAAAAAAGAAAGAAAAGGAAAGGCCAAAAGAAAAAAAAAAGACCCAAAAAAAGAAGAAAAAAAGAGAAAAGAAAAAAGGGCAATGCTACTATCTCTTTTTCCACACTTGTGCTTCAAAGTAGCACCTTGTTCCTCATGTAGTGAGTCTCATATATTGTGCTTCAAAGTAGCACCTTGTTCTTCATGTAGTGAGTCTCATAAAGTTGTCCTTTTTATACTAGTGGGAATTTTTCATTATAGAACTTGGCTTGTATATTCCTACGATGGGCTTCCTCAAATTCCCTAGGTCTTCATGAGCAAGCGAGTTGGATGCACACCCACTAGTTTTCTTTTGTTGAGCATTCATAGCTCTAGTGCATCCGTTGCATGGCAATCCCTACTCCTCATGTTGACATCAATTAATGGGTATCTCCATAGCCCATTGATTATCCTCGTCAATGTGAGACTTTCTCCTTTTTTGTCTTCTCCACACAATCCCCATCATCATATTCTATTCCACCCATTGTGCTATATCCATGGCTCGCGCTCATATATTGCGTGAAGGTTGAAAAAGTTTGAGATTATTTGAGTATGAAACAATTGCTTGGCTTGTCATCGGGGGTATAGAAGTTGGGAACATCTTTGTGTGACGAAAATGAAGCATAGCCTAACTATATGATTTTGTAGGGATGAACTTTCTTTTGCCATGTTATTTTGAGAAGACATGATTGCTTTGATTAGTATGCTTGAAGTATTATTATTTTTGTGTCAATATGAACTTTTGTCTTGAATCTTTCGGATCTGAATATTCATATCACAATTAAGAAGATTTACATTGAAATTATGCCAAAGTATCACTCCGCATCAAAAATTCCTTTTTATCATTTACCTACTCGAGGACGAGCAGGAATTAAGCTTGGGGATGCATGATACGTCTCCAACGTATCTATAATTTTTGATTGCTCCCTGCTACTTTATCTACTGTTTTGGACTATATTGGGCTTTATTTTCCACTTTTATATTATTTTTGGGACTAACCTATTAACCGAAGGCCCAGCCCAGAATTGCTGGTTTTTTGCCTATTTCAGTGTTTCGAAGAAACGGAATATCAAACGGAGTCCAAATGGAATGAAACCTTCGGGAACGTGATTTTCTCACCGAACGTGATCCAGGAGACTTGGACCCTGCTCCAAGGAACAAAAGAGGCGGTCACGAGGGTGGAGGGCGCCCCTTGAGCACGCCCCCTACCTCGTGGGCCCCCTGCTGCTCCACCGACGTACTCCTTCCTCCTATATATACCTACGTATCCCCAAACGATCAGAACAGGAGCCAAAAACCTAATTCCACCGCCGCAACCTTCTGTATCCACGAGATCCCATCTTGGGGCCTGTTCCGGAGCTCCACCGGAGGGGGCATCCACCACGGAGGGCTTCTACATCAACACCATAGCCCCTCCGATGAAGTGTGAGTAGTTTACTTCAGACCTTCGGGTCCATAGCTAGTAGCTAGATGGCTTCTTCTCTCTTTTTTGGATCTCAATACAATGTTCTCCCCCTCTCTCGTGGAGATCTATTCGATGTAATCTTCTTTTTGCGGTGTGTTTGTTGAGACCGATGAATTGTGGGTTTATGATCCAGTATTATCTATGGAAAATATTTGAATCTTCTCTTAATTCTTTTATGTATGATTTAGTTATCTTTGCAAGTCTCTTCGAATTATCCTTTTGGTTTGGCAACTAGATTGGTAGTTCTTGCAATGGGAGAAGTGCTTAGCTTTGGGTTCAATCTTGCGGTGTCCTTTCCTAGTGACAGCAGGGGCTGCAAGGCACGTATTGTATTGTTGCCATCAAGGATAACAAGATGGTTTTTTTTATCATATTGCATGAATTTACCCCTCTACATCATGTCATCTTGCTTAAAGTGTTACTCTGTTTTTAACTTAATACTCTAGATGCATGCTGGATAGCGGTCGATGAGTGGAGTAATAGTAGTAGATGCAGAATCGTTTCGATCTACTTGTCTTGGACGTGATGCCTATATACATGATCATTACCTAGATATGCTCATAATTATGCTCAACTCTGTCAATTGCTCAACAGTAATTTGTTCACCCACCGTAGAATATCTATGCTCTTGAGAGAAGCCACTAGTGAAACCTATGGCCCCCGGGTCTATTCTCATCATATCAATCTCTGTCGCTTTATTTACTTGCTTTGTTTTTTTACTTTGCCTTTTACTTTTTACTTTGCATCTCTATACCAAAAATTACCAAATTTTTTATTTATCATCTCTATCAGATCTCACTCTCGTAAGTGACCGTGAAGGGATTGACAACCCCTAATCGCGTTGGTTGCGAGTAGCTATCATTTTGTGTAGGTACGAGGGACTTGTGCGTGGTCTCCTACTGGATTGATACCTTGGTTCTCAAAAACTGAGGGAAATACTTACGCTACTTTACTGCATCATCCTCTCCTCTTCGGGGAAATCCAACGCAGTGCTCAAGAGGTAGCAGCCCCCTGGTGGGCCTCCGGGGTCCATCTTCTGCTATATGAGAGCTTTTACCCTGGAAAAAATCATGGGCAAGCTTACGGGACAAAACTCTGCCGCCACGAGGCGGAACCTTGGCGGAATCAATCTAGGGCTCCGTCGGAGCTGTTCTGCCAGGGACACTTCCCTCCGTGAGGGGGAAATCATCACCAACGTCATCACCAATGATCCTCTCATCAGGAGGGGGTCAATCTCCATCAACATCTTCACCAGCACCATCTCCTCTCAAAACCCTAGTTCATCTCTTGTATCCAATCTTGTATCAAAACCACAAATTGGTACCTGTGGGTTGCTAGTAGTGTTGATTACTTCTTGTAGTTGATGTTAATTGGTTTACTTGGTGGAAGATCATATGTTCAGATCCTTTATGCATATCATTACCCCTCTGATTATGAACATGAATATGCTTTGTGAGTAGTTATGTTTGTTCCTGAGGACATGGGTGAAGTCTTGCTATTAGTAGTCATGTGAATTTGGTATTCGTTCGATATTTTGATGAGATGTATGTTGTCTTTTCCTCTAGTGGTGTTATGTGAACGTCGACTACATGACACTTCACCATTATTTGGGCCTATAGGAAGGCATGGGGAAGTTATAAATAGATGATGGGTTGCTAGATTGACAGAAGCTTAAACCCTAGTTTATGTGTTGCTTCGTTAGGGGCTGATTTGGATCCATATGTTTAATGCTGTGGTTAGGTTTACCTTAATACTTCTTTTGTAGTTGCAGAGCTTGCAATAGGGGTTAATCATAAGTGGGATGCTTGTCGAAGTAAGGGCAGTACCCAAGCACTGGTCCACCCACATATCAAATTATCAAAGTACCGAACGCGAATCATATGAACATGATGAAAACTAGCTTGACGATAATTCCCATGTGTCCACGGGAGGTCCTTCCTCATTATTAGAAATTGTCCAGGCTTATCCTTTGCTACATAAAGGATTGGTCCACCTTTCTGCACTTTATTTACTTTATTTACTTGTTACTCGTTACCATTTATCTTATCACAAAACTATCTATTGCCTACAATTTCAGTGCTTGCAGAGAAAACCTTACTGAAAACCGCTTACTATTTCTTTCTGTTCCTCGTTGGGTTCGACACTCTTACTTATCGAAAGGACTATGATAGATCCCCTAAACTTGTGGGGTCATCAAGACTCTTTTCTGGCGCCGTTGCCGGGGAGTGTACGTAGCGCTTTTGGTGAGTGGAACTTGGTAAGGAAACATTTATATAGTGTGCTGAAATTTTCTGTTACTTGTCACTATGGAAACTAATCCTTTGAGGGGCTTGTTCGGGGTATCTTCACCCCAACCAGAAGAGCAAAGAGTTGCTCCTCAACCTACTGAACTTTATGAAAATATTTACTTTGATATTCCTTCAGGTATGATAGAGAAACTACTAGCTAATCCATTTGCAGGAGATGGAACATTGCACCCTGATTTACACCTTATCTTTGTGGATGAAGTTTGTGGATTATTTAAGCTTGCAGGTATTCCCGATGATGTTGTCAAAAGGAAGGTCTTCCCTTTATCTTTGAAGGGAGATGCATTGACATGGTATAGGCTATGTGATGATACGAGATCTTGGAATTATAAGCGACTGAAGTTGGAATTTCACCAGAAGTTCTATCCTATGCATCTTGTTCATCGTGATCGTAATTACATATATAATTTGTGGCCTCGCGAAGGAGAAAGCATCGTTCAAGCTTGGGGGAGGCTTAAGTCAATGTTATATTCATGCCCCAATCATGAGCTCTCCCGGGAAATGATTATTCAAAACTTTTACGCTCGGCTTTCTCTTGATAATCGCAACCTGCTCGATACTTCCTATGTTGGTTCTTATATGCTGAAGACTATTGATTTCAAATGGGACTTATTGGAAAGAATTAAACGCAACTCTGAAGATTGGGGTTCCGACGATGGCAAGGAGTCAGGTATGACACCTAAGTTCGATTGTGTTAAATCTTTTATGGATACCGATGCTTTTCGTGGATTTAAAGCTAAGTATGGACTTGACTCTAAGATAGTAGCTTCTTTTTGTGAATCTTTTGCTACTCACGTTGATCTCCCTAAAGAGAAGTGGTTTAAATATAATCCTCCTATTGAAGTGAAAGTAGTTGCACCTATTACAGTTGAAGAAAAGACTATCACCTATAGTGATCCTATTGTTCCTACTACTTATGTTGAGAAACCTCCCTTTCCTGTTAGGATAAAGGATCATGCTAAAGCTTCAACTGTTGTTCGTAAGAGTAATACTAGGACTTATACACCTCCTGAGCAAATTAATGTTGAACCTAGTATTGCTATGGTTAAAGATCTCTTGGATAATGATTTAGATGGGCATGTCAATTATTTCTGTGGTGAGACTGCTAATATTGCTAGACCAGATACTAAGATACATAGACCTGTCGTAGGCATGCCTGTTATTTCTATTAAAATAGGAGATCATTGTTATCATGGCTTATGTGATATGGGTGCTAGTGCTAGTGCGATACCTTATGATCTATATAAAGAAATTATGCACGACATTGCACCCGTTGAATTAGAAGACATTGATGTCACTATTAAGCTTGCTAATAGGGATACCATTAAACCTATTGGGATTGTTAGAGATGTTGAAGTCTTGTGTGGGAAGGTTAAATACCCTGCTGATTTTCTTGTTCTTGGTTCCCCACAAGATGATTTTTGTCCCATTATTTTTGGTAGACCCTTCTTGAATACAACTAGTGCTAAGATTGATTGTGAAAAAGATACTGTCACCATTGGCATAGATGGTATGTCTCATGAGTTTAATTTTGCTAAGTTTCATACACAACCTCGTGATAGGGAACCACCTAGTAAGGATGAAATTATTGGTCTTGCTTCCATTGTCGTGCCTCCTACTGATCCGTTAGAACAATATTTGCCAGACCATGAAAACGATATGTTTATGAAGGAAAGAAGGGAAATAGATGAAGTGTTCCTTAAACAGGAACCTATGCTGAAACATAACCTTCCCGTTGAAATTCTTGGGGATCCCCCTCCACCCAAGGGTGATCCCGTGTTTGAACTCAAACCATTACCTGATAATCTTAAGTATGCTTATCTTGATGAAAAGGAAATATATCCTGTTATTATTAGTGCTAACCTTTCAGAGCAAGAAGAAGAAAGATTATTGAAAACCCTGAAAAAGCACCGAGCTACTATTGGATATACTCTGGATGATCTCAAGGGCATTAGTCCCACATTATGCCAACACAAAATTACAGTGGAAAAAGATGCCAAACTAGTTAGAGATCCTCAACGATGACTAAATCCCTAAATGAAAGAAGTGGTAAGAAAGGAGATACTGAAGCTCCTTGAGGCAGGTATTATTTATCCCGTTGCTGATAGCGAATGGGTAAGCCCGGTCCATTGTGTTCCTAAAAAGGGAGGTTTTACCGTTGTTCCTAATGATAAAGATGAATTGATCCTGCAAAGAATTATTACAGGTTATAGGATGGTAATTGATTTCCGTAAGTTAAATAAATCTACTAAGAAAGATCATTACCCTTTACCTTTTATTAATCAAATGCTAGAAAGACTATCCAAACACACACATTTCTGCTTTCTAGATGGTTATTCTGGTTTCTCTCAAATACCTGTGTCAGCGAAGGATCAATCTAAAACTACTTTTACTTGCCCTTTTGGTACTTTTGCTTATAGGCATATGCCTTTTGGTTTATGTAATGCACCTGCTACCTTTCAAAGATGCATGATGGCTATATTCTCTGATTTTTGTGAAAAGATTTGTGAGGTATTCATGGATGACTTTTCCGTTTATGGATCCTCTTTTGATGATTGTTTGAGCAACCTTGATCGAGTTTTGCAGAGATGCGAAGACACTAGTCTCGTCTTGAATTGGGAAAAGTGTCACTTTATGGTTAATGAAGGCATTGTCTTGGGGCATAAGATTTTCGAGAGAGGTATTGAAGTTGACAAAGCCAAATTTGATGGTACTGAAAAGATGCCATGTCCCAAGGACATAAAAGGTATAAGAAGTTTCCTTGGTCATGCTGGTTTTTATAGGAGGTTCATTAAGGACTTTTCTAAAATCTCTAGGCCTCTGACTAATTTATTGCAAAAAGATATTCCTTTTGTCTTTAATGATGATTGTGTAGAAGAATTTGAAATACTTAAGAAAGCTTTGATCACTGCACCTATTGTTCAGCCACCTGATTGGAATTTACCTTTTGAAATTATGTGCGATGCTAGTGATTATGCTGTAGGTGCTGTTCTAGGGCAAAGAGTCGATAAGAAATTGAATGTTATCCAGTATGCTAGTAAGACTCTTGATACTGCCCAGAGAAATTACGCTACCACTGAAAAAAAAATCTTAGCAGTTGTGTTTGCTTGTGATAAGTTTAGACCTTATATTGTTGATTCCAAAGTTACTATTCACACTGATCATGCTGCTATTAAATATCTTATGGAAAAGAAAGATGCTAAGCCTAGACTCATTAGATGGGTTCTCTTGCTCCAAGAATTTGATTTGCATATTGTTGATAGAAAGGGAGCTGAGAACCCCGTTGCAGACAACTTGTCTAGGTTAGAGAATGTTCTTAATGACCCACTGCCTATTGATGATAGCTTTCCTGATGAACAATTAGCGGTCGTTAATGCTTCTTGTACTGCTCCTTGGTATGCTGATTATGCTAATTACATTGTTGCTAAATTTATACTGCCTAGTTTCACATACCAGCAAAAGAAAAAGTTCTTTTATGATTTAAGACATTACTTCTGGGATGACCCACACCTTTATAAAGGAGTAGATGGTGTTATTAGACGTTGTGTGCCTGAGCATGAACAGGAACATATCCTACGCAAGTGTCACTCTGAATCCTATGGAGGGCACCACGTTGGAGATAGAATTGCACACAAGGTACTACAATCTGGTTTTTATTGGCCTACTCTCTTCAAAGATGCGCGTAAGTTTGTTTTATCTTGTGATGAATGCCAAAGAATAGGTAACATTAGTAGACGTCAAGAAATGCCTATGAATTACTCTCTTGTTATTGAACCATTTGATGTTTTGGGCTTTGATTATATGGGACCTTTTCCTGCCTCTAATGGTTATACACATATTTTAGTTGTTGTTGATTACGTTACTAAGTGGGTAGAAGCTATTCCAACTAGTAGTGCTGATCATAACACTTCTATTAAAATGCTTAAAGAAGTTATTTTTCCGAGGTTTGGAGTCCCTAGATATCTTATGACTGATGGTGGTTCACATTTTATTCATGGTGCTTTCCGTAAGATGCTTGCTAAGTATGATGTTAATCATAGAATCGCATCTCCTTAGCATCCGCAGTCTAGTGGTCAAGTAGAGTTGAGCAATAGAGAGCTCAAATTAATTTTGCAAAAGACTGTGAATAGGTCTAGAAAGAATTGGTCCAAGAAACTTGATGATGCATTATGGGCCTATAGAAATGCATACAAAAATCCTATGGGTATGTCTCCATATAAGATGGTTTATGGAAAAGCGTGTCATTTACCTCTTGAACTTGAACATAAAGCATATTGGGCTATTAAAGAGCTCAACTATGACTTCAAACTTCCCGGTGAGAAGAGGTTGTTTGATATTAGCTCACTTGATGAATGGAGAACGCAGGCCTATGAGAATGCCAAGCTATTCAAAGAAAAAGTAAAACGCTGGCATGACAAAAGGATACAAAAGCGTGAGTTTAACGTAGGAGATTATGTGTTATTATTCAACTCTCATTTGATATTTTTTGCAGGAAAACTTCTCTCTAAATGGGAAGGTCCCTACGTTATCGAGGAGGTCTATTGTTCTGGTGCCATAAAAATCAACAACTTCGAAGGCACAAGTCCGAGGGTGGTAAACGGTCAAAGAATTAAACATTATATTTCAGGTAATCCTATCAATGTTGAAACTAATATTATTGAAACAGTAACCCCGGAGGAATACATAAGGGACTCTTTCCAGAATGTTCCAGACCTCGAAAAGGAATAGGTATGTGGTACGGTAAGTAAACTGACTCCAAAACAACTCCAATCGCAATTTTTATCAGTTTTGGAATATTTAGGAATTTTCGAAAGAAAGAAGTAGTCCGAAAGGGACACGAGGCCCCCACGAGAGTGGAGGGCACGCCTACCCTTACTGGGCGCCCCCTATCTCGTGGGCACCTCGTGTGCCTCCTGGACTCCGTTTTCTTGCACGTTACGTATTTTGGTCGGTAAAATTCATTGTATATGCTCCCAAAGGTTTTGACCACCGTATCACGCAATTATCCTCTATTTTCGTTTCGAGTTGTTTCTGTTTCAGATTTAGAGCAAGATGTCTTCTCAGGAGTCAGTCGGGGAGAGCCGGCTGTCTCACCCAACACCAGGTCTAGGAGCAAATAGCGATGCTTATCACTTTGGACCATCAACGGAGGATGAGATGGAGGCTGATTTTAAAAGGATAGATGCCATGGAGGAAGATCAAGAAGTTACCTCTCATCTCCAAGCAGAATTTATGACGGGGGAGCTACCTAGCCTGGCAACTCCACTTTAGATGAGAAGATCAAGAAGTTACCTCTCATCTCCAAGCAGAATTTATGACGAGGACCTCATATAAAGTTGGAAGGCAAAATCATATAATAGTTCGCCCTCTAGGCACGGTTCAGAGACCACTTTCATTCGTAGGAACCTCAGATGATGTGACTTCTCCACCCTCTAGGCAATTCAAAACTGGTCCCATTAGCTCGAATTTACTAATGTTAGAAAGGAAGATGAAGGTGCCAAAACAAAGCATTTGTTTCAAGCGCTGTCGTGTCCTTGAGCTTCAAAGTCTCCAAAATCTTGATCGAGAACAGTAAGCATTGCCTGGTGAGGAAGAGCGGAAGCATAGGTTTTTGGATCCTAGCGAAGGAGTTTCAAGCACGGATTACGCTTCTAAAGAGCACTATTTGGCTTGGCCCCTTCCTGCCAAAGATTTGAGCTAACTAAAGCGACTCGCAGTCAAAACTGGTGGAGCCAACGCCAAAGAGGAAATGTGTATATAGTAGGTGAGCGCCTAGCCCGTTAGTCTTTCGGATCGGAAGATTCATTGGTTTCATCCAAAGGCTTCTGTCTCGTCTTCCTCAAATTGTTGATCGAGGATCAAAGACATTGCTAAAGCAGACGCCTACCGAATGGGAGTTCTTGTACCTGCTAGAACGGCATTTGCTCGAACTTTTGTTTCTTAGAAAAGAAAAATATGAACTCACAATGTGCAACAGAAATGTACCCGCCGGTTGAGAAACCACCATAGTTGGATGATTGCTCGCGCTAGTAAGACAGCTTTGACTCTTCTTGATCGTGATCTGGTGATCGGTCACACCCTCTTTAGAGGTTCTAGGCCCTGCCTATTGAGTCATCTACCATAGAAACAGAGTCTCATGATGATCCTGGTACAAAAGGTTCGTCAAGCCCGCATTCAGAGACTTCTGCCTCAGACTCATATCCATAAAGATATTCTCTCGCTTTCTAGCTGTACCCTTCTTCACACCCACCACGGAGGTTAGAGATTTCCCATTATCAACATTGTCCAGGCAGGACTCTATTTTTAGAATGCTCGGAGCCAACCAAACAGTTTGCTACGTCCCTCGATAAAATCAAAACTTCATTGGAAATTCAGGACCAACTTAGGAAGGCACGGACTCATACTTTGTAAGGTCGAAGTCCACACATAAGAAAATAACTAGTGCCTAGGAATACCCCCTTCTTCATTCATCCATTTAGGTAAGAATGGATCCAGGGAACCTGGCTCGGGAACAACCCTGAAAAAACACAGTAAGAGAGTCCAATCTCTGAAATATAGCATTTGATCTCCTAAGTAGTAGTAGTAGAGGGCTTAGTATCTGACTTGATCCAATAGAGTCAGAACACAAAGTAGATCCAGATTCCACACCTTGCTGTGGACTGGGGAGAGAGCAGCTCTTCGAAGCTGGGCGTTCTGTGTGATTATGGAGGAACTGTAGTACTCGCCCCAAAATGCAAGCCGGGATAGATACTTAAAGAAAGGGGGAGCGGTGGGCCTTCAAAAAGGAGCGAGGGAGTGATGGGTAACCTTTTTCTATATGTTGCTCGTGAGCCGCCAAGTACCAGTCTCGCAACAGTACTGGCGTTAAAGGATCGGTCCTTCACTTGCGGATCGTTCGCGAGTCGAACTCGCTCTCTTGCCACGCCTTTGACTCACGAACTCGAGTCGGACTCATTCACTGCTGACTTTTTTGAGGATCATTCATTCTTCACTCTCTTGCTATTACCCGTAGGGAGCGCTGCAACCGACGGTGCATATTATCATATAGAAAGAAGCGAAGCGTAGCGATTCGTACTACCGGAAAAGTGTCGCTAACTGCTAGGCAATAGAGTCAGCTTACAGGGTGGGTGCAAGCAAGCGTAGCGAATCACATAGAGTTGCCCCTACCTGCCAGCGCACAGATAGATAGGGCGGGCGAGCGCAGGGATGGATGTCTGAGCGGTTGAAAGAGTCGGTCTTGAAAACCGAAGTATTGATAGGAATACCGGGTGTTTGAATCCCTCTCCATCCGCGAGGTCATAAGTTCTCTCTTGCCTTATCTATAGATAAGAATGAATCTCCTCGACTCGACTGATATGATGGATGGAATGGGTAGAAGGTTGAGGTTATTGTGTGTTGATTTAGTTAGGACTTTGTCTCCTTTTGTTATCTTCCGCCCCGGGTGGATGACCTGTGGGAGCTAAGTCGAAGATCTCGGTGTCGTCGTGAGTGGTTGACAAACAACGATTGCAGTTTGATTTAGGGAGTCCCAACCCTGTGAAGCTTAACAGACAAAGAAAACAATAAAGACTTCCGGGTATAGGGTGACGACCTTATTGAATCAAGTATTCAGGTGGCAGAGTTTTGAGCTACATAAGCGCTCAAATTCCGGAATACTTATTGCCCAAAAAATATGATCAACCCCAGGTACATTTATTAGGTTTTGATCGGAGGCTATCCTGGTCTGCAGGACCCAACACAAGTATTCATCCTTTCCAATCTGAAAAAGGTGTTGCCGAAAGCTTACCCTCTTCCACACGGATGCTACAGCTGCTATCACTTTTGCAGGAGGGGAATTACAGAGTTCGCCTCTCGACATCTTGTTTGGTAAGCGGAATTTTGACCCAGGTGCCCTAGTGTTGCCTAACCGTTCGGCCGGAGATGTCGGATGCGAGATCGTTAGCTACTTGTATCAATTTGCCGCAGTGTGCTTAGATATAATGGGCTGGCAGCTGAGGCTTGGCAGGATGGGGGAGTTAATTAAGGCCGAGGGAGCAGGAAAGAGTTTGTTATTCGCTATTGGCTTAGTATGGCCTATACATAATAGGGCCATGACGGTTTTGGCAAGGCCTTGAACTTCATATATCCCTTTTTTACTCAATCCAGAATACCGAGAAAGTCAAATTGAATCATTTTGTCGACCTTTCCTTTGGATTTATTATCATAGGTAGTGTTCGGGATCGCCTCTGTGCGATGAACGCTTGAATGTAGCTAACATCAGTTTTGTCCTCGCGTGGTTGAAGGAGATGCTACTGCTGGATGGAATGCTTCCGGGGCGCCATGATCCTTCTATCAGGAATAGAATAATCGAGGGCACTGACTGACTGCATCAATCATCGCTAAGTGAGCTATTAATTGCCGCCAATAGCGCTTCGCTTGCATGCAAGGCGGCTAATAAAAGCGCCAGGTAGAC
This sequence comes from Triticum timopheevii, assembly GCA_963921465.1. Taxonomy (NCBI): domain Eukaryota; kingdom Viridiplantae; phylum Streptophyta; class Magnoliopsida; order Poales; family Poaceae; genus Triticum; species Triticum timopheevii. Next base: position 446,463,076 of record OY997272.1, read on the forward strand.
GCGCAAAGATGCATTTTGAGTACTGGTGGTACTGGACAAGCTCTAGGGGAATAATCTCTTTCTTATTTCTTTCCCATGACGACTAGGAACGGGCAAATCAAGAATTTCACTTCGAATTCCGGACCTCAACATCCTGCTGCTCATGGTGTTTCACGATCAGTATTGGAAATGAACGGAGAAGTGGTGGAACGTGCGGAACCACATATTGGATCACTCCAGTGCGGCACGAAGCCGCTGACGCTGAGTAGGCTCCTACACCGCTAGCACGGTGGAGGTTCCGTAGCGCGTCATGAGCACCGGGCAAAGGGACGGTTGAGCAACTCAAGCGAACCGCCCTACCTGACTTTGGATAAAGATAGAAGGGAGAAGGTTGTGAAGGTGGCCTTGTTATCCACACATCTGGTCGGAGGACCGACTTGGGTTTTCACGAGCGTAGGCGGGTCCTTGAGTCCCGCCAAGGGCGCTAGCGCATACCCCGGGTGATCATCACCACCTGCACCTCACATCTCGGCACAATGGAACGTGTAACCCGCCTGCTGTCCAAGTCAACCACTGAATTTCCTATAATTCATAGCGCCTAACAGAATGTAGCAGCAAGGGACAACCCACCCATATAGACAGCCTGCGGGGAGGATGGCACTACTGGCAAAGACCGTCTGGCGAAAACGCCGCAGGCGCGAAGCGTGGTGGGCCTGCACCGGGGGAGCATAGGGAGGAAAGGGAGCCCGGACGGTGGAAGAGCCAGGGGAAGCCGGGTCATTTGACGGAAATGGAAGGCCCGAGCGGCTCATTCATTCTTGAAAAAAGAGGGGGGGGAGCGAGCCAATGTATCAATGAATAGATACAGTCAACGGTATTAAGACAGCGCTGCCTACACGCGAATTAGCTTCTGAGGTCGAGCAGTCTCAATTTCACTACAGGATTTGCGAATGAATGCTGGGCTGGGCCACCTCAAATGGCGTGAGCCGCATGCGGGGAGACCCGCACGTACGGTTTTCAGGGGGATTCGGCCGGCCGACGCCCACCCGACTAGAGGGACTGAGAAATTAATCGAGTACAAAACTTATCTTCAAGCTTTACCTTATTTTTATCGTTTGAAGGGCGATCGCGGAGTCACTGAATGAAGTCCTCCCTCCCTTTCTGTCGGAGGTGATGACCCGCTGCGAGGCAGATATGACTAAGTGACATATTGAATATGGCGATGACTACAGCATGTCGTAGAAGGAGATAAGAGGTGGAGCCAACAACCCACTAAGACTCACGTATCTAAAACTACATTCCCGAGCGGCTGTCAAACGGAGGCGTGAATGCAAGATGCCAGTGGAACGATCGACCGAACAGAGGCTAGGGCAGCTTTCTTCCCACCGCGTCCTTCCTTGTGTGTCGGAGATACAAAGCGAGTGCACCAGAAAAGAAGGGGGACTGAATCGATCTATTCCATGGTGAAGCATCCGAAGCATAACTGCACACTCACACTATCTTTGCTGAGAGATAGGAGCATTCGGTGGAACCAGTGAACTACACTTGCTTCTTGATAGATGTGTGGGACAGAGGGCTCGTGGTACCTGCTGCCCGCCCTTCCTCCGCTTTGATAACCGTGTGAACGGAGAGTGGGCAGAGCAAAAGGGAAGGAGGTCCTCATACGGAGTCGCACACTTGAGCAGTGCGGGAGACTGGAGAATGGGTCGAGTAAACTCCCTTAGGGCCGATTAAATCACAAACGAGGAACTTTTCTTTCTTTTTTTCTTTTTGATTTGAAGGGTATGTTCTCAAAAAAGAAAGGCAGAGGTAAATACTTCGAAGAGGTGGCTAGGTAGGGATGGAATGGTCAATAGTCAAGTTAAGGATGACTTCT